>CM050172.1:42716357-42802253 GCA_027410445.1 Discoglossus pictus | reverse complement strand
TCACTTTATTCATTGCCCTCCTTTAAAAGAATATGCATACATTGATTTACCAGATTCACACATAGGAGTAACATCTCACGGATATGTTACATAGTTCTTAACAATACCTAATATATATTTGCGTCATGATGAGAACTTTGTGATATTTATATTTATATTTGGTGTATACATAAATGATTGTGCTATTTCACAGTGTGGGTGCATAAGATTAAACTGTAAATTTATTGTGTGGTCTATTTATTAAATACAAAATAAAATAAGATAAAGGTGAGTATTCTAAATTGACGTAATATGCAGTACTATTATTAAATGCCATAATTCTTCACTTTTAAGGTGAGCTCGTAAAAAAAGCTATAACTCGTAACCCGCTTGGAGCCCACAAAAAGACGCCAATTGAATAGCAAAATAACTTGCAACCTCACTTACGGGCTACCGGATCGAGCAAAAGCTCAATTGAATGAGGCTCACAGATTGTATGTGTGTAGTGTTTTGGTGAGGGATCAGTAAAAGTATTGTGATATAGGGAGTCTCTATAGTTTTCCTCACCACTAGTCGAAATCTTCACCAGGCACTGTATGGAAGTCAATTTTGATTTTAACGATGATGACATTTTGTGTTTGTATAAGGATTAAGAAGGTTCTTCAAATAGCCCAATTGACAAAGGAGGCAGAAGAAGATCCCATTAAATAACCTTCCTCCCCAACTACAGACAGACTAGCCAACTAAACTGGAACCCTCCATGACACAATCAGAGTTATGTAAATATAGAATTGTCTCTAAAAATGCATGTATATCCCTGTCTTACATATTAATATTACCATTCTCCTTTCTGTGGAAGGGTTGAGATTATATTTTGCCTATATACCTTTTTAGAAGTATTTAATTTAGTTGTATATACTGATAATAAAATCTGACATCATTATTAATTGTTATAAATAATATAGATGATCACAATTTGGCCCTAATCCCTTGCTTACCACTGTGATTCCAATACAGCCGGTGCTTGAGACCACCTTCCTTTCAATTAGATTATTACATTTTCATGTGTCCATATAACAGTATATGGAACCAACAAAGTGCAGTGTGACTAACATTATTATTATTATTATTATTATCTTTTATTTGTATTGCGCCAACATATTCCGTAGCGCTGTACAGGGGATAAGAACAAGGGAAATACACGTTTAAAAAAATTAAAAAAGTTGAAGAGCCCTGTTTTGAGCTTAGAATCTTAGCAGAAAGTGCTTTATCCCAAAGCACCCTACAAGACTAGAAACTCGCTACTTACAATCTAAAGGGAATTAAAGGGCAGAGAACTGGGGAAGCGTAACAAATAAGGAATAGCAAGGGCAAGGAAGTAAGTGAAAGATAGAAAGAGTTTTATTTTAGAGGGAGAGGGGATGGATCTGAGGTGAAAGAGTAGTATGTTGGCTGACCCCTAGTGTTGAGATGATATATCTGCAAGTAGGAAGTCAGGTGTTTTCTATGGCTCTATAAATTTAATCTGAGTTGGGGTGGGTGGGTGAGAGGAAGGGAGGGAGGGCAGTTTTGAGTGTGTCACAGATGAAGTAGGCCTTAAAACCAGAGTAAATTTGCACTGAAAGAAAGAGAGAGAGAGAATGGATTGGGGTCAGACAGTACAGGAAGATAGGAGAGTTAGGAAGGAATGAGAGAGAGACCATAGAATAAAGGTATTTGAGGAGGGGGGAGGAGATTTGAGGTAATTATGCCAGCCATAAAGGGGGGAAGGATGGGGGGGAAGGATGGGGGGGAAGGTGGGGACAGCAGAGCAGGGTATAGGAAACAGTTAAAAATTGAAAACAAAAAGTCAGAATATTTCTATCTGCCAAGATATAATAACATGCATACAGTAGTGATATTAATAAGCATATTGGCTCCAGGGATGGCACAGTTTCCATAGTCTTCTCCATACCTGCTGAGGTGTTCTGAATGCAGTTCTGAGTGTGTCACAGATGAAGTAGGCCTTAAAACCAGAGTAAATTTGCACTGCTGAGGTGTTCTGAATGCAGTTCTGAGTGTGTCACAGATGAAGTAGGCCTTAAAACATTATGTTAATTGAAGTAGATATAAAATATGCACTTATCACTTGGATATATTAAAACAGTTGGCTTGATGTAAAAGTATTCGCTATCTCAAATCCAATTGTTCTTCATACATCCCAACATATCAATGCTAAGACTTATCACTACACTCCCTGCATTACTGTATAAAGATATCAGATTAACACGTGGAAATCTAACAACTGTCATACAAATTACCTGAGAACTTAAACCCTCACCCGTCTCAAACAAGAAAAAATAACAATAAAATACATACAAAAAAGGAAATAAAATTAAATATTTTGTAACCTTGCATTGCTTAATAATTCTAATATAAGTACCTGCAATAAGTACACATACACAGTAATGACAGTGCAAGAAATAAATAGTTTATTACAATATATAAAATATCAATCAACATACTATACAAACTATGTGTCAAATGTGTAATTATTTTAAACAATAAAGCTTGGTTTAATGACATAAAACTAACTTACAGGAAAAAATACAATAAGGAAAACTAATAGTGTACAGCAGCACTCAGGACAGGAAAAACCCCCAGTGGAGGAAACCTGTGAGGAGCCATGGCTGCTGCACAACCCTCCTCTGGGCAAACTAAATGGTAGTTCATTATATTCCTTTCTTTGTACCTTTTAATCTAAAAAAGTAACACAGTCTTTATGTCTTTATGTCGAAGATACGTCAGCTTCAAATTGTCGTCTTCTGCGTTCAATTTCTTTACACGAAGTTGGAGTTTTTCCACGGATCCTGTCCATGACAATTGTTGCTGATATGGGAGGTCCACAATGATGTTATCTTGTGAAGACTGTGTAGATGGTAATGTCCACTACTGTGGCTTTGGAGACGTGATGGAAGTGAGAGGAAATTCCAAGTATGTTATCAACAGGCCCAGGAACAAGGTAGAGAAAGTGCAGAAGCAGCTGCCGGTTTTAGGATATTTATTAATCTCCAGATTTTAATTTGGCCAAATATCCGATGTTACTCTTCATTGGCTGCTATAAAGAATAAATGAAAATAAAGGAATCCGAGTCATTCACATGAACTTCTCCACAGTTAGATAACATTTGGTGACCTACAGAACCCCTGATACATAACACATACAAACTTACTGTAGATTGTGACAGCAGATATGAACCATTAGGCCCCATTGATCAACACATTTAATAAAGCTAGAAAAAGTAGGCTTTATAAACCCCCACAATAGTTTTAAGTATAATTTAGGCATTTTTGGATTGTTTAATCTGCTTGTAGTCAATTACACCTACCATTCCTTCTTTAAAATAGTTATTTTACAAACTTCTGGAAAAGACTTCAAACCTATACTTCCAAATTAGCTCTAATATTAATATTTTTATGAAAGCTGCTACCCTCCTAAACTTAAAAAAATGTATGATGTCACCCTTCTCTTACCTCTCCTTTACACTATGCATTTAAAAGTCATGATTTATCTTTTAAATAAAGCATTTCACTTGCTCTCCTTTACATTGTTCCATATTGTGCTTGGATATATACCTTGATTCTTCATATGTTCCATTATTAGGAACAACAACGCTCCCAACAACCTTCCACCTCATTGGCTGACATTCCTGGGAGGAGCTGGCTTCATGTGTTGGAATATTACACAGGGAACACGATGGAGGAGTGTCTCCCGGGCCTCGGAGGAAGAATTCCTCCTCACTGCGTAGATAGCTCCTAATGGCCCAGCCATGATGCTCCTTTCTCTCTCGTCTCCAGGCCCAGTGGTTTGGGCCCTCTCCCATGGTCTAAAAAGAAAGAATTATGTGAATAAAGCTTTAAAGTACCACATTTCAGGAATTTGGACCTCTATCTAACACTATATGATAAAAACCAGTAAATGCACAAGAATGATATAGACCTCAAAATATGGTGAATGGTACACAAATAAATAAATTGTGCACATTTACAGTCTTGTAAAGGTTGATTAATAAAGGTGTTGTTATTCAACTATATGGCCTATAAATAAAGAAAAACACTGACATTTTACAAGACTTTGAGAAACTTAGTCCAGATGATAAAACAATTCTCCTTACAAACCTGCTCACATGTGGCTCTGTCTACAAGTGCCCGGAAGTTGATCTTCTTCAGGAACATCTCCCGCATCTTCTGGAACTTCTTGATGTTCTGATACCACATGCATCCCAGAGCCCAGGGATAAATTTGGTGATGGAAGGGCTCATCCTCCTCCATGTTGTTAGCAAGAAACCTTAAAATAACAAATAAATATTGTATCAGAACCTGAGCAAGTTGCCTTTTGCCTCTCACATTTATTTTCCACCACTTGTGACCGAAGAATATAGTGAAGAAAAATGTTCATGTTCTTTTATCAATTTCTTTATGCATATGAGTAAAATTTACTTACAAGGCCACGAAGAAATTAATCCTGTTGTACTCCTCCATAGAAAGACCGGCACGTCTGAAATATACTTCTACCATAGCTATGAGATACTAAAAGAAAATAAGACAGTGTTAAAGGCTTGAAACAAAGGTCTAGGGTGACTAAAGACACAATAGGTCAACTTAGACTTTGTCTGCATAGAATTAGCCTTAACAAAGATATGGAGCCTAAAAATGGCAGACACCTCAGTCTATAAATCATGAGCAATACTAACTTAGATAATTCAAGTGACCAAGTTATTACTGACATCATCTGTAAAATATTGCTTCAGTTTTCATTGGATTCTAAATACTGGGTCTTCTTATAGATAATCAGTATTAATCCTTCTAATATATTTTTTATAGTAATAAAAAATCATCTGTGATCTGCTATTTTCCAGGTCTAACGCAATCATGAAAGATCATCATCATGGAAATAACTCCAGCTCATACGTACTATTTGTTTCTTGCTTCCATTCTGTCGTGATTAATAACAAATAGGAAATTCAGATATTATATATCTTACCAAAACAGCGTTTTTTAGGGGACCCCATCATCTGCCAAAGACATGTACAAGAAATACCTTATCTGAGATCTTCATACAGCTGTCCATAGCTAGGAATGCCCGAATTACATCATCTTCTACAAGAAAGAACAAGAGAGGTAATACACACTGGAGCCATGTTTGTTATAGTATTATTTAATACAATAGTCTTCAGATCTGTTTCTCATTATAAATATACCCAAAAAATAGTTTCTTAGGTCCAAAACATATTTTTTGAAGTTGCTCTCTATGACTTTCTCTCACTGACGTACTTTGTACATCTTTCTGTTCACAAATATAAGTTCATCCTGTCTTAGTTTTAGCTACTGTATCAGCCACTGAAATATCAGTTTAACTCAATATCCTGTTTATAACACCCAAATGTGCTTTCGTTATAAATGAGTTATATATGTATTTAATCCTCTCCCCAGTGATTGGCTGCCGCTGATATTCCCAAATCAGAATTTGTCCAGGGAAGTCCTGATAATGCTATAAAGCTTTCTTTCAAATGTATTAATTGTACATTTCTAACCCTTGATGCACTAATTAATAGACATTGAATATGTTTTTGAATCTAAAAAACAACATAAATCTAAAAATGTGAGCATTAAAAACATAAATCAGAGTCTCTTACCAAGAAGATTATAAAAAGCCTGTGTTTCAGATGGTTTCAAAATAATCCACCGACAGAGCCGGACTTCACATTCCCTCAGAGGGATCCCACAAACGTTTCTTCTTCTCTTGGCAACTGGATCTTCTGGAGACTCGTGTGCTGCTCTGTGATAGGACAGGATAAACCTGACATGAGATCCCCCTTCTAACATAGGTGCATACTCAGGAGGGTTCCCTGGTGGCCCAGTGGTTAGGATGCAGGTGCTTTCACCACAGCATCCTGGGTTTGAATGCAGACAGGGAATTAATAGGTCACACTGGTTAGTACTTGGATGGGAGACCACCTGGGAAAGACTGGAGCTGTGTGCTGTGGCCCACTGGAGAAGGAACTGGCAAACCACTCCAGTATCTCTGCCATGAAAACCAGGTGCATCAGCATGGTGTGTTGTCCATGAGGTCACAGAGAGTCAGACACAACTGAGCAATGCCATTTATATTTTTACATACTCAGAAATATACAGCTAATTAATATCAGTTGAACCTAAAGTGGAAAAGTTATTTCTACAAATGTTATAGTGCAATGAATACAGAGCACTGCAATTTTCTTTTGTCTCAGTACTTTTTGGTTTAATATATGGAATTGAAAATGTCTGTATTTGCAATGTTACTATTCACCTAACTGGGTTACTCCAATTCACACCAGACCTGTCATTTATATTATTAGTTCCAACTACCTCTTATCCCCAGGACTGTGGGCGCTCCTGTCCTCTCTCTGGTGCTGTGTAGATTTGGTCTTTCTTTTAGATGATCTGTAATGAAAAAAGATTTATTATAGTCTGGCAATATTTCAACTCCAGCTTAGGTTTCTCTTTATAATCCAAGTGCATTATGGGTGTGTTTCAGCCTTGGCCCAAAAGGCCCGGCTTTAGGCAGCACATTTTCTGAGGGCAGCAGGTTACCTGAAGTTGCCAATGTAGTACAATCGAATAAACATAAAGGTGAAATATGTTTATTCTGTGTTTACTTTTTGCTTTCTAAATCAATTGACCGCATTGGACCTTTAAGATAAAATATTCTACCTCCTTTTTTGCTACGCTTCTCCCTAAACTTACATCCTTAGCATCTCTGTTATTCTCTTGTTGAACCTGGAATTTAACTCAAAAACTCAAAAAAAAAAAGAAAGTAGAAAAAGGGACAAAGAAAATAGATCAGAAATTCAATGAAATATTACAGATTTTATAAATAGAAAGATACTGACTGAAATGTATATACTTAAACTAAATATTAGGCAATTTAATAACTTTTTACTAATTAAAAAACAATGTCAAGTTATATATAACTGATAAAATGTAACGCTTTCAATATAATATGCTAATACAAAATTATAATATGTCAGATGTATCCGAATCACAAGTATGGAAATCTCCAGAGATATACAGTGCGCTGCTCGGCTGCCAACGGTCAGAGACAATTTGAATGAATACAACTGATCTGAGCTTGTGATCACCTTGTTTATCCCTCGTGATGTCATGGGTTCTAATAGAGCTGTGATGTCACTACTGGCTTTACCAGTCTGCACTGTAATTACGTTTATGTATCTGTATACTATCAGCCTTATTAAATTCCAGCCTCGTAAATAAGAGGCTTCTTTCTACTTAAACCCTACGTACTGCAAAATTTCTCAAAGTTACAACGCTATTACATTAGCCCTGCTGCGAGCAACGTGGGAGCTACACAGCAGGGCCGTCCGTATGAACACTGCAACAATGTACATGAGGAGTGCAGGGATCCTAAACGGGACCTCCGCGGCAGTCCCCACATAAGCCCTGACGTGGGGGGTACTCCAACTACCCCCCCGGGACCTAAAATTACCCCCCTCTATGCTGGGGGTCCCCATCGGGACCCCGGAAGTGTACCCACATTATTCACTTGCTGAAGGGGTCCATAGGGACCCCCACAGCCCCCCCACATTAACTCCTTGCAGCGGGGGTACCCGATCGGCACCGATCGTGACCCCGCTGCATTTAATTTTTTTTATTTCCTGCATCGCGGGTCCTTAAAGGACCGTAAAGGTCCTGAAAGGACTCACACTAAAAAATATTAACACCAGGCAACTAAAATTAACCCCATAACTCATGGTGGTCAATACAGACCCCCATACGCACTTAATTAACCCCAAAACTAATTGGGGTCAATACAGACCCCCATAAACCTTAATTAACCCTGTCACTCATGGGGGTCAATACAGACCCCCATAAGCCAATAATTACCCCTATAACTCATGCAGTTCATTACAGACCCCCATAAGGCCTTAATTAACCCTATAACTCATGGGGGTCAATACAGACCCCATAAGGCCTTAATTAACACCATAACTCATGGGGGTCAATACAGACCCCCATAAGGCCTTAATTAACCATATAACTCATGGGGGTCAAGACAGATCCCCATAAGCACAATAATTAACCCTATAACTCATGGGGGTCAATACAGACCCCCATAAACCTTAATTAACCCTGTTACTCATGGGGGTCAATACAGATCCCCATAAGCACAATAATTAACCCTATAACTCATGGGGGTCAATACAGACCCCCATATGTCCTTAATTAACCCTATAACTCATGGGGGTCAATACAGACCCACATAAGCCAATAATTAACCCTATAACTCATGGGGGTCAAAACAGACCCTTGTAAGACAATAATTAACGCTATAACTCATGGGGGTCAATACAGACCCCCATAAGAGCTTAATTACAATGTCACTCATGGGTGTCAATACAGACCCCCATAATCCTCTATTTAGCCCCATCAGTCCCAAAAGGGTATGTTATGACCCTTATGGGGCTGTTAAAACCCTAACATTAACCACATAATTGCCATGACGGTCCACAAGGACCATCATGTCACTAACTACAAACACTACACTATAACCCCCAATAAACCATTAAATCTAAACAAACCCCCCTCTACTCTAATCTGTTAACACTTACACTACATACCTACACTACCTACCCCCTAATAACCCCCCCCCCCCCCACTCTAATTACAAAAAAAATCCTAAGTCACCAAAAAGAAAAAAAACTACATTACAGAAAATAAAAAAACCTAAGTCACCAAAAATAAAAAAACCTACATTACAGAAAAAAAGAAAAAAAAATTCACCAAAAAGAAAAAAACCTACATTACAGAAAATAAAAAAATACATTACAACCCCACCCACCCACTACAGAAGAAAAAAAAAATTACACACCTGAAAAGGAAAGACAGACATACACAATACAATACATACAATACAATACATACAATACATTACAATACATTACATACAATACAAAAAAAATACCCCCTATCTATCTGACATACAATCTATTTAATATACAATAAATCCTAACTATATCAAATAAATCCCCCCTATATATCTAATATACAATACATCCTAACTACATAGACAAACTTTAATTCTAAGCTAAAATAAAATAATTAAAATCCTAACTACATATACAAACCCTAATTCTAAGCTAAAATAAAATAATTAAAACCACTTACCTTTGAGATGTCCCTTCAGATCACCAACCTAGGGGTAAAACAAACAAAAAAATGAGTACAACACATTAACATAAAATAAATAAACATTATGAACATTCTAAATATTCTACTCACCTTTCCAGCATGTTCCGTCCTTCTTCTTTTCTTCTCAGGTGCCTGTTAAAAAAAAACACATTACATGACTACAACATATACACAAAAAATAAAATAAAAATATAAACATTTAAATATACATTCAACTTACCTCCCCGCGATGTCCCTGGCCTCCTCCTCTTCAGCCCCGGCTGGGCCCTGGAACCACCGCAATCTAAAAAAAAAAAAAAAAACTAACAGAGGTCTGCACTTGCAGACCTCCCCGACGCTAATAAGTCTCCCAGAGCCTTTTCCGGAACGAAATTGGCAAAGGCGGCCAATCAGGATGGGATACACCCCCAAATACCACCCTGATTGGCTAATGCACCTGTCAATCTTTATTTGACCAAATCACAAGGTGCAGATGCCTTCAGTCAATCACGATGGGATACACCCCTACGGAGTGATTGGGTGAAGACATCTGCGCATTCTCATTGGCTGACAACATAGGGACCCCTGCAGCATGAGGATGTGTATAGGGAGCAAGGGGTAGCCTCACACGGCTGTCTCGGGCTGCTCTGAGGCAGCACGTAGAGGCTTTAGGATCCCTTGAGGGCACTTTTTGTGCCCGTAGGCATTCTTCCGAGATGCGAGAATCACTCATAGATTTAAGGCTGCTTGTGACTCCGTAGCTCTCTCGGAGCCTATTCTCAGCCATTTTTCGTAGTCATCTCGCAAAGCAGGCTGCGAGGGATTCGGTCCTCGCAAACAGCAAAAAAAATGCCTTTTGCAAGGACCAAGAGAACTACGAGGGAGAATTTAATGAGGGCCTATGTGTTTATTTGTGTGTAGATACTCAGAGGAAATTTCAAAAACATTAGGAGAAGAAAACGTTTACAGTGAAAGGTTTTTCATCTTTAACACCAGAGACACATTTAACGTAAAAAATGGGTTTTGGGCATTTTACAATATTTTTTTCTATACATATTTCTTATGTTTATTTTTGTATTATTGTGTTTAGATATTTATGTTTTTCTTCATGGCTACATGACTACAGGTACCCTCTGTAATCAATCTTTCATTTATTTGGTTGTAACCGAGCACTGCTTTGGCCACCCTTTGATTGATTATGAAGGTTACTTCATTTCTTCTGGGGGATTCTTGACCACAGTAGAAGATCTGGTGGTTGTCTGATGTGAAATGTCTCATTCCAGTCAATTTGAGTTCACTAATTCCCAGGATATCATTGTTTACTCTTTTATTTTATAACTGACTATGTCCAGATTGCATTTGTTCTAATATTCCAGGTTCCTCTGCTGAACTGTTATTCGTAGCATTGGACTATCCTTTCCCCTCCAGACACATCAGCAGCTGGTTTTCCTCTTGGTTTTGGCCCAACCACGTCATTACCACTTCTGTTGCTACTCATACTCACTCTCTGCTCTTTCCCAATAATGTGATAGGCACCTTCTGACCTGAGGGACTCATCCTCCTATGCTATATTGTTACTAGCGACTTACCCATCAAACATGACGGCAATAAAAAATTTTAGCCTTGCAATGCTGTTTGCCACACAATGCAAGGCCCTCCCCCATCTAACTAGCGGGCCTCGCAATGAGCGCCTTCAGCGGTCAATGCGAGCCTCTCCCCCCTCTACTTTACGGACCTACTTTACGGCAAAGGAGCTCATCACGGACCCCGCAATTAGCCTTCTGCGCTCATTGCAAGCTTCTACCCACCCATGTGTCTCTTTCCCCCCCTCCTGTGTCTCACCCTCCTCTTCCTCCCCTGTGTCTCTTCCCTCCTCTCCCTTCCCTGTGTCTCCTTCCCCCCTCTCTCTTCTCTGTGTCTTCTTCCCCCATCTCCATCCCCTGTGTCACTTTTCCACCTCTCCCTCCCCTCTGTCTCTTTTCTCCTCTCCCTCCCTTGTGTCTCTTTCCCCCCTCTCCCTCCCCTGTCCCCTTCTCCCATCTCCCTTCCCTGTGTCCCCTTCCTCCCATCTCCCTCCACTGTATCTCCTTCCCCTATCTCCCTCCATTGTGTCTCTTCCCCCCTCTCCCTCCCTTGGGTCTCTGTCTCCCCTCTCCCTCCAATGTGTATCTTCCCCCCCCTCTACCTCCCCTGTCTCCTTCCCCCATCTTCCTCCCCTGTGTCACTTTCCCCCATCTCCCTCCCCTGTGTCTTCTTCCCCATCTCTCTCCACTGTGTCTCCATCCCCCTATCTCCCTCCACTGTTTTTTCTTTCCCACATCTCTCTCCACTGTGTTTCCTTCCCCCATCTCCCTCCACTGTGTCTCCTTCGCATCCCCCATCTCCCTCCCCTGTGTCTCCTTCCCACCATCTCTCTCCACTGTGTTTCCTTCCCCCATCTTTCTCCCGTGCCTCCTTTCCCCTCCCCTATTTCTCTTTCCCCCTTCCCCTGTGTCTCTTCCCCCCTCATCCTCCTCCTCCCCTGTGTCTCCCCCCCCACTCTTGCCCTCTCCCTCCCCTGTTTTTCCTTTCTCCCCCCCTCTCCCCTGTGTCTCCTTTTTCACCCTTCTCTCCCTCTCCATGTCTCCATTCCCCTCCTCTCCCTCCCCTCTGTCTCTTTTCTCCTCTCCCTCCCTTGTGTCTCTTTCCCCCTCTCCCTCCCCTGTCCCCTTCTCCCATCTCCCTTCCCTGTGTCCCCTTCCTCCCATCTCCCTCCACTGTATCTCCTTCCCCTATCTCCCTCCATTGTGTCTCTTCCCCCCTCTCCCTCCCTTGGGTCTCTGTCTCCCCTCTCCCTCCAGTGTGTATCTTCCCCCCCTCTACCTCCCCTGTCTCCTTCCCCATCTTCCTCCCCTGTGTCACCTTCCCCCATCTCCCTCCCCTGTGTCTTCTTCCCCATCTCTCTCCACTGTGTCTCCATCCCCCTATCTCCCTCCACTGTTTTTTCTTTCCCACATCTCTCTCCACTGTGTTTCCTTCCCCCATCTCCCTCCACTGTGTCTCCTTCGCATCCCCCATCTCCCTCCCCTGTGTCTCCTTCCCACCATCTCTCTCCACTGTGTTTCCTTCCCCCATCTTTCTCCCGTGCCTCCTTTCCCCTCCCCTATTTCTCTTTCCCCCTTCCCCTGTGTCTCTTCCCCCCTCTTCCTCCTCCTCCCCTGTGTCTCCCCCCCACTCTTGCCCCCTCCCTCCCCTGTT
This sequence comes from Discoglossus pictus, assembly GCA_027410445.1. Classification (NCBI taxonomy): domain Eukaryota; kingdom Metazoa; phylum Chordata; class Amphibia; order Anura; family Alytidae; genus Discoglossus; species Discoglossus pictus. The sequence continues at coordinate 42,789,831 of CM050172.1, read as the reverse complement.
TTTCCTTTCTCCCCCCCTCTCCCCTGTGTCTCCTTTTTCACCCTTCTCTCCCTCCCCATGTCTCCATTCCCCTCCTCTCCCTCCCCTGTGTCTCTTCCCTCCTCTCCCTTCCCTGTGTCTCCTTCCCCCCTCTCTCTTCCCTGTGTCTTCTTCCCCCATCTCCATCCCCTGTGTCACTTTTCCACCTCTCCCTCCCTTTTTTTTAACTTTTCTTAGTTTAGTGCACTTTTTTACAAATAAACAGCGCCTATCCTCAAACTTTTCATCTATAATATATGTTGCTGCATCCCTATGATTAGCAAATACCTTTTGCATATGAGGCTTACATACCAGCATCACTTTATTATTATTATACCATTATGATGCTTATTTTTAAGCTCTAGAGATAAAATATTATACCACTCCATCTGTCATAATAAAGGTGGTCACTTCTAATCCCACAGTATTATGGGACAGTGACACCCATTTTTCTTGACTTGCAGCCATTATTTCAGGATAGACGCTTTTTAATTTTGTAGTTACTTATCTTGCTTTATCCTGGAGAACACTAAATTATCCTACTTTTTTCCCTATTAAATTATTTCCCATTCCTACATATGTAAACTAATGGGCCCTGGTTACTATGCAATAGATAAATACATATAACAATAATAATAGTCATAATAGCATTAGATACCATATCATTATATATATCACTAGCGTATTGCCCGTCAAAAAATGACGGCAATGAAATTGTAAGGTAGCTAATGCTGTTTGGTGCGTAATAATGAAATATGTAATACATTACTAAATGAATATACTGTACCTATTTTGAAGCATTGTGATGAAGAGCTGCAATCTGTGTTGATGTTGCTGCAGCATTAGTGGTGTGGAGCTGCTGTGTAAGCATGCTGAATGTGTGCACTGTGTGGTATGAATATCCGTAGGTGGTTTGTGGCGTTTTGCGAGTTTGTTGTGGTGTTTTGCGAGTTTGTTGTGGTGTTTTGCGAGTTTAGAGTGCTGTAGCCTCGTTTTCGTTTTGTTCGGCGGCCATTTTTTCTGTCGCTTAGATTTTTTTTTAGTCTCAAAACTCTCTTCTTTCGAGTAAAATCGAGGTCTAAGTTGCATTTTTGAGGTCCTGGGTGCTCCCTCTTGGTGTAGGTAAGGTTTTTATGTATGTGCTGTGTGTATGTATTGTGTTTTAAATGTTTGTATGTCGGCGTGTTGCGTCCGATGTTTGCGAGGTCGTAATGTGTGGTAACGTGTTTCGTAGGTTGTTTGCGTTCCTCGTAAAATTTAGCGAGTGTCGTAATTTGTGTGTCGTGTTTTTTGAGTAGCGACGTGAAGTTTGCGAGGGTTTGAGGCCCTTGCCCAGTGACCTCGCCAGCAACTGAGTCCCTCGCTTCGCGAGGGGCCTCAGTTGCTGGCATGGAGCGCCTTCGGCGCTCCATGCCAGCAACTGAGGCCCTTGCCCAGTGACCTCGCCAGCAACTGAGGCCCGTGCCCAGTGACCTCGCCAGCAACTGAGGCCCTTGCCCAGTGACCTCGCTACGCCTCCATGTGTTTTTGTGGCCCTTCCTGATGGGTCCTTTAGTGTGGTGTATGTTCCCCTCGTCCCGTTCAGCATTGCTAAGTGGTGGTGGTGGTAAAAAGGCTTGTGTACCTGAATGAAGCTGTGAGCTATACCATGTAGGGCTACTGTAGGTGGACAGGTAATAGCAGAGAGATCAGATAAATCACAGTCCACCAGAGAAGGAACTGGCAACCCACTCTAGTATCTTTGGCATGCAAACCTTGTGGATACGCACAAACAGAGACATTAGTAGGTGTGCTGCAGTCCATAGGGTCACAGAGAGTAGGACACAACAGAGGGATTCAACAACCATATGTGAAATGTTCCCATGGAATTGATGTATGCCATGTGGCGGTGTGATTTGGCCACTATTTGTTGTCCCAATGTAGATATTCTCAGCCATTTTTCGTAGTCATCTCGCAAAGCAGGGTGCGAGGGATTCGGTCCTCGCAAATAGCAAAAAAAATGCCTTTTGCAAGGACCAAGAGAACTACGAGGGAGAATTTAATGAGGGCCTATGTGTTTATTTGTGTGTAGATACTCAGAGGAAATTTCAAAAACATTAGGAAAAGAAAACGTTTACAGTGAAAGGTTTTTCATCTTTAACACCAGAGACACATTTAACGTAAAAAATGGGTTTTGGGCATTTTACAATATTTTTTTCTATACATATTTCTTATGTTTATTTTTGTATTATTGTGTTTAGATATTTATGTTTTTCTTCATGGCTACATGACTACAGGTACCCTCTGTAATCAATCTTTCATTTATTTGGTTGTAACCGAGCACTGCTTTGGCCACCCTTTGATTGATTATGAAGGTTACTTCATTTCTTCTGGGGGATTCTTGACCACAGTAGAAGATCTGGTGGTTGTGTGATGTAAAATGTCTCATTTCAGTCAATTTGAGTCACTAATTCCCAGGATATCATTGTTTACTCTTTTATTTCATAACTGACTATATCCAGATTGCATTTGTTCTAATATTCCAGGTTCCTATGCTGAACTGTTATTTGTAGCATTGGACTATCCTTTCCCCTCCAGACACATCAGCAGCTGTTTTTCCTCTTGGTTTTGGCCCAACCACGTCATTACCATTCTGTTGCTACTCATACTCACTCTCTGCTCTTTCCCATTAATGTGATAGGCACCTTCTGACCTGAGGGACTCATCCTCCTATGCTATATTGTTACTAGCGACTTACCCATCAAACATGACGGCAATAAAAAATTTTAGCCTTGCAATGCTGTTTGCCACACAATGCAAGGCCCTCCCCCATCTAACTAGAGGGCCTCGCAATGAGCGCCTTCAGCGGTCAATGCGAGCCTCTCCCCCCTCTACTTTACAGACCTACTTTACGGCAAAGGAGCTCATCACGGACCCCGCAATTAGCCTTCTGCGCTCATTGCAAGCTTCTACCCACCCATGTGTCTCTTTCCCCCCCCTCCTGTGTCTCACCCTCCTCTTCCTCCCCTGTGTCTCTTCCCCTCCTCTCCCTCCCCTGTGTCTCTTCCCTCCTCTCCCTTCCCTGTGTCTCCTTCCCCCCTCTCTCTTCTCTGTGTCTTCTTCCCCATCTCCATCCCCTGTGTCACTTTTCCACCTCTCCCTCCCCTCTGTCTCTTTTCTCCTCTCCCTCCCTTGTGTCTCTTTTCCCCCTCTCCCTCCCCTGTCCCCTTCTCCCATCTCCCTTCCCTGTGTCCCCTTCCTCCCATCTCCCTCCACTGTATCTCCTTCCCCTATCTCCCTCCATTGTGTCTCTTCCCCCCTCTCCCTCCCGTGGGTCTCTGTCTCCCCTCTCCCTCCAGTGTGTATCTTCCCCCCCCTCTACCTCCCCTGTCTCCTTCCCCCATCTTCCTCCCCTGTGTCACCTTCCCCCATCTCCCTCCCCTGTGTCTTCTTCCCCATCTCTCTCCACTGTGTCTCCATCCCCCTATCTCCCTCCACTGTTTTTTCTTTCCCACATCTCTCTCCACTGTGTTTCCTTCCCCCATCTCCCTCCACTGTGTCTCCTTCGCATCCCCCATCTCCCTCCCCTGTGTCTCCTTCCCACCATCTCTCTCCACTGTGTTTCCTTCCCCCATCTTTCTCCCGTGCCTCCTTTCCCCTCCCCTATTTCTCTTTCCCCCTTCCCCTGTGTCTCTTCCCCCCTCTTCCTCCTCCTCCCCTGTGTCTCCCCCCCACTTTTGCCCCCTCCCTCCCCTGTTTTTCCTTTCTCCCCCCCCTCTCCCCTGTGTCTCCTTTTTCACCCTTCTCTCCCTCCCCATGTCTCCATTCCCCTCCTCTCCCTCCCCTCTGTCTCTTTTCTCCTCTCCCTCCCTTGTGTCTCTTTCCCCCCTCTCCCTCCCCTGTCCCCTTCTCCCATCTCCCTTCCCTGTGTCCCCTTCCTCCCATCTCCCTCCACTGTATCTCCTTCCCCTATCTCCCTCCATTGTGTCTCTTCCCCCCTCTCCCTCCCTTGGGTCTCTGTCTCCCCTCTCCCTCCAGTGTGTATCTTCCCCCCCCTCTACCTCCCCTGTCTCCTTCCCCCATCTTCCTCCCCTGTGTCACCTTCCCCCATCTCCCTCCCCTGTGTCTTCTTCCCCATCTCTCTCCACTGTGTCTCCATCCCCCTATCTCCCTCCACTGTTTTTTCTTTCCCACATCTCTTTCCACTGTGTTTCCTTCCCCCATCTCCCTCCACTGTGTCTCCTTCGCATCCCCCATCTCCCTCCCCTGTGTCTCCTTCCCACCATCTCTCTCCACTGTGTTTCCTTCCCCCATCTTTCTCCCGTGCCTCCTTTCCCCTCCCCTATTTCTCTTTCCCCCTTCCCCTGTGTCTCTTCCCCCCTCTTCCTCCTCCTCCCCTGTGTCTCCCCCCACTCTTGCCCCCTCACTCCCCTGTGTTTCCTTTCTCCCCCCCTCTCCCCTGTGTCTCCTTTTTCACCCTTCTCTCCCTCCCCATGTCTCCATTCCCCTCCTCTCCCTCCCCTGTGTCTCTTCCCCATATCTCTCCACTGTATCTCCTTTCCCCATCTCCCTCCACTGTTTTTTCTTTCCCACATCTCCCTCCTCTGTGTCTCCTTCCACTATCTCCCTCCACTGTGTCTCCTTCCCCCATCTCCCTCCCCTGTGTCTCCTTCCCACCATCTCTCTCCACTGTGTTTCCTTCCCCCATCTTTCTCCCATGACTCCTTTCCCCCTCCCCTATTTCTCTTTCCCCCCCCTCCCCTGTGTCTCATCCCCCCTCTCCCTCCTCCTCCCCTCTGTCTCCGCCCCACTCTTCCCCCCTCTCCCTCCCCTGTGTCTCCTTTCTCCCCCCCCCCCCTCCCCTGTGTCTCCTTTTCCCCCGCCTCTCCCTCCCTGTGTCTCCATTTCTCTCCCTCCCCATGTCTCATGTGATGATCTGCAGACGAGCTGTGTAGATTTGGTCTTTCTTTTAGAAGATCTGTATTGAAAGAAGATTTTTTATAGTCTGACAATATTCCAACTCCAGTTTAGGTTTCTCTTTATAATCCAAGTGCATTATGTGTGTGTTTTAGCCTAGGCCCAAAAAGCCCCGGCTTTAGGAAGCACATTTTCTGAGTGCAGCAGGTTACCTGAAGTTGCCAAGTAGTACAATCAAATAAACATAAAGCTGAAATATTTTTAGTCTGTTTACTTTTTGCTTTCTAAATCCATTGACCACATTGCTATGTTTCTCCCTAAACTTACCTCCTTAACTTAGAAAAAAACAAAAAACCCAGGAAGAAGAAATTAAGATTTAGAAAAAAAAAACATGACCTGCGGGACTTAGGAAAAAAAAAAATCCTACACACCACGGGGGACAGCCAGGACGTCTGGGAGTGAGGTTGCACGCGTATTAAAGTAGAATTTTAGGAGTTTCGCCACTTGAAAATCAGCTAAAAAAGCCAAAAAATGGCGGATGAAAAAAATGAAAACGAGGCTGCACGATCCCGAAGCGCGCAAAATACCAACAAGGACTTTTAAAATTAAGAATTACAACCCGCAGAACTTAGAAAAAATAATAAGAGGTTGAAAAACTACGAGGTTAACTGCCGAAACCGCGCAAATCGAAAAACAAGAAAAGCACAACAACAAAAATATACAACATAAAACAAACATCACACGCAGCACGGGTAGACAGCCAGGACGTCTGGAAGTGAGGTTGCTTGCCAATTTAAGTCGCATTCAAGCAGTTTCAGCACTCGAAAATCGGCTAAGCAAAATAAAAAATGGGGGACGAAAAAAATTAAAACGAGGCTAAAGGAGACAGAGCCACTAAATTAAAGACATGAACGTATGAGTTACACAAGAACGTAGGAGATACACAATATACCATTACAACGAACAGAAAATGCTCGTGAGCCAAGTAACACATACAAAAAAAACGCATTTTACAACACTAACTTGAAAATAATAACATTAGGATTCTAAAATGATGCTTTACCCGCCTGTAACGGAGTTGGAACACGAATCCAATATCTCTGCTGGTATACAGTAAAATATCCAAGAAGCACTACAGTCTCACCATCCCCAACCTGCCATATTGGACGACACTCAATTGGGAGTCAAATAATACTGTCTTTATTTTGTTGTGCAGAAATATATATACACATCTCTTCCCACAGGCAATACACATCCCCCATAGTTGGCCACACAATACACATAGAGGGACAATAGGTGTGGTCACACCTCCCTGAGGCTACCTGGCTACTTTGATACAATCAGACATTGATTAGATTATCCTTCTTTGTTCTTATGTCTGATATGAAAACACTTTATACAATAGACTTCCTTATCTTATTAGGAGTCTCTGTAATAGGATTATCTATTATGCCAAGGACTGCAATAGTCTGGGCTAATATTCTGCAGAGCATAAACCAACATACATACAGTATAACAGTAGGATCATATTTTAACCATAATAATTAAATAACCATAAAACAGGGTAAAACAGTGATGGGTTCCGTTCCACACCTCCCCCGTGACCATAAGCCGGCATACACGGTCTGATCCCAATGGATCGGCCTGGGGATGTCCGGACAAAAGTATTTGTTGGTCAATTCTCTAGTTTGACAACCCATCAGCATTACTGCAATTCACATTTACTCACATTTCAGGAACCAAAAAACGCACACTTCATACAGCATTCACAGCAATAAACATTTCAAGGAGAGGGAAAATACATTTAACAAACAGGTTTTGCAGAGGCCTCTGTACTGGAGACAATGGGGAAAGTAGTCCAATTATCCAGGGATAGAGGCAGACTCCATTGAGCACATGGTTGCAAAAAGACATAAACCACTTTAAAATACTTAAAGTCACCGTTTACACACAGACATTTCACATATCCCCCAGATAGCTGGGATCTGAGCGCACAAAACTACCGAATAGCGCTCAGATCCTATTCACACAGTTCAATTGCCAGGTAGCTAAAGTCTTTCCCATAGTCTTTCATTATATGAATGGGCTCCATGGCATAGCTATCTGGGGTATCACCGCTCCCACAGGGCAAGTACCGAATGACCCCCCTGTATTTAAAGGGCCAGAATGAGTGACATACACTCTGGTATGGCCGAATACTGTTTTTAAAGGGCAATATGTCCCAGGGCCATAGTCGCAGGACAGGAGGCTGGCAATAAGTCCTCTCCAGGACAAAGTGGCGAAGGGCACTTCGTCACACATCTCCCCTTTGGGGGGAAAACTAACCAGGCCCCTGGATATTTCGCTGTGGTGATGGGGCAACACGCTGAGGGGACTTGAGGGGCAGAGGCCAGCGGCACTCTGCCCTGATGCCAGCTCTTCTGCTGGTATAACCTGCAGGACATCCTGCTCTGTACAAGGGACAAAGGGAGGGCAGAGGCCGACTGCACTCTGCCCTGCTGTCAGCTCTTCTGATGGGGTACTTTGGAAATATTCTGGCTCAGTAGCCAGGGAAAGGTGGGGGTCAGTGGGGGTTAACAGTTCCTCTGTTAACCGTGGGACCACATTAGGAGTTAGCTGGGGAGGGGAATTTGTACTTAACCCCTCCTCCGGTTGTCCCAGTGAGGGTAGTTGGGGATATGGACATCCTGGTAGGAAGGACGGCACCTTCTGCTCCCTGCGGTACACACTGACGCTGGGGGGGAAGGACGACACCTTCTGCTCCCTGGGATACACACTGCCGCTGGGGAGGAAGGACGACATCTTCAGCTCCCTGGGGTACACACTGCCGCTGGGGAGGAAGGACGGCACCTTCTGCTCCCTGGGATACACACTGCCGCTGGGGGGGGGGAGGATGACACCTTCGGCCCCCTGGGGTACACACTGCCGCTGGGGAGGAAGGACGGCCCCTTCTGCTCCCTGGGGTACACACTGCCGCTGGGGAGGAAGGACGGCACCTTCTGCTCCCTGGGATACACACTGCCGCTGGGGGGGAAAGACGACACGTTCGGCCCCCTCGGGTACACACTGCCGCTGGGGAGGAAGGATGGAACCTTCTGCTCCCTGGGGTACACACTGTCACTGGGGAGGAAGGACGGCACCTTCTGCTCCCTGGGGTACACACTGCCGCTGGGGAGGAAGGACGGCACCTTCTGCTCCCTGGGATACACACTGCCGCTGGGGGGGAAGGACGACACCTTCTGCTCCCTGGGGTACACACTGCCACTGGCGAGGAAGGACGGTACCTTCTGCTCCCTGGGGTACACATTGCCGCTGGGACGGAAGGACGGCACCTTCTGCTCCCTGGGATACACACTGTCGCTGGGGAGGAAGGACGGCACCTTCTGCTCCCTGGGATACACACTGTCGCTGGGGAGGGGAATTAGAGTGAGTATTCCACGTGGAGCGGCTTCTGTTTCTGGGACAGTCTCTCTGCATGTGGCCCTGCTGGTTACACGTGTGGCACCTGATGTACCGTTTAGGGGTTTTGTAGTTCCCACCACCCGGACGCAGTGCTGGGGGGGGGGGGGTTAATGGTGAGAGGTGGGTTAGCAGCTCCCAAGATGGACCGCTCCAGTGCCCACTGCTTTTCCATTATGTATTCGTGGACATCTGTCATTAACCATTCCAAGGTTATTGTGGGAAGCGTACCTGGGAAAAAGGCCAGTCTGCTTTGGAGTTCTCTTCCAAACTCAGTCTGTGTGCTGTCCGTAAGAGGTGCTGTAGCCGCTGCCCGGTCTCCCTCCATGAGTTCCTTTCTGTCTGCATCCCTGTAGTCCGCGGCCGCCTCCTCCTCCTCATCATGGAACGTCGTCCGAAAACTAGCCGGTTCTATCCTGCTGTAGCCAGGGGCGCTGTACGGATACTAGCGTTGCCCTCAATTTGTAACTCCACGGAATGGTGTCTCCTGTAGCTGTCCTTCTGACCGTGGGAACAATTCCGCCACTTGCCACCAAATGTAACGGAGTTGGAACACGCAGTCCAATATCTCCGCTGGTATACGGTAAAATATCCAAGAAGCACTACAGTCTCACCATCCCCAAACTCCCATATTGGACGACACTCAATTGGGAGTCAAATAATACTGTCTTTATTTTGTTGTGCAGAAATATATATACACATCTCTTCCCACAGGCAATACACCAACCTATTTACACTGCACACTTGCCACATTGCTGACACTTTTTCCTCAGATGATCAACAGACCAACTGGACATTTTCAGATGCAGGTAAATACAAATAGATTGTTAGCTTTTCAGAATATTGATTGCTGCATATTATATATAAAGAGGTAAAGTATATTAATGTATTAATTCATATTACTTTAATAATTCACTGTACTCACATTTTTTTGTTGTTGTACACTGTACTTATATATCTGTCTTTGCAATGAGCACCAAAGGTGATCGATGCAAAGCAGGACAAATGAAATACATGAGGGGAGAGGCTCACAATCAGCACCAAAGGCCCACAGAGGAGCAAAAGCCTTACATTGTGTGGTAAATAGCATCGCCATGCCTTACAATTTTATTGCCGTCATTTTTGACGGACAAGTCGCTATTAGATCATATCTTGCAAATGATAGCAAATCTGAGTTGCAATTAAGAGTATCATCCAGGTTCAAGCCTAAATGTCAGATAGTTAGAAATGCACACAAAACAAATATATTATTCATCATACTGATGAGATATACCTATCTTTTCTCTATTTTAGCATCAATGAGGTCTCGGTCCAGTGGCAAGCCAGAGGCGGGGGCGTTGGCTCCATCTGAGCAGGAAGTGGAGGAGCAAGCCCCCGCCCAGCAGGAACTGGTGCAGGGGGAGGAGGAGACAAGTGGAGCCAAGGGCCCTGGTTCATAGGAGGAGGATGTAATATGGCTGGTGGGGTCAACATCTGGCCCTCCGGCCACACCTCCAGGATTCAACCCCACTATCCCCCTCCTCCAGAGACTGAGCATATCGCCAGGGCCCTCCCTCTGGAGTGATGACACCAGCCATCCACCACCTTCTCTCCCCCACAGCAGTGCACTGGACTGGCTGCCACTGCCAACACAGGGCCCAACCCCACCACCTCCAATACTGCAACACCGTCCAGCTGGGCACCAGACCCTCCCCACACCACCACCTCCTCGCCACGCCACTCCCCAGGTGCCTCCATCCCCAACATCAGGCCAGGCTGCGCAGGCATGTCCGTCAATCATGCAGAGATAATGCACAGCCTGGCAAGGCACAATGGGGTGGAGAGGAGGCACAACCTAATGACTGAGTTCTACCTAGCCGTGCTGCTCAGGATTGGGGCGATTCCAGGTGGTAAAAGCTGAGCCATGCAACGCGCTCTGGTCCCCAGCCCCACCTACTCCACCCCTGAGGCATCCCCCGGCAGCCCTGCCCCTCCTCTTCATGTCTCCACCCCTGCAGATGCCACTGCCTCCAGGGGGGTTGCCTCCCCCTGCCCCCACACCGTCATCAGGGAAATGGTTGCCAGCCACTGGGGATTTGGGACCTGTGCCTAGGCGGAGGAGGACCTAGGGGCTGCACAAATGTTTGTGCCTTCTCAACAGCACTCCTCAGTGACCATCTATTGGTCACAATGTTAACCTAATCTAGCCTGGCTACAGAGTTTTGGATCATGGCCTATGTGATGGTGATATTTTGTATGCCGATGGCTACCTCCCATCACATGATGCATGATTCTCTTCTCGGTGGACACATAGGGTCCTGTTTAACATTTCCCCAATTGATGGTCACTTAGGAATACTGTTGTGAAGATGCTGCAGTTCCTATATATTTTAAGGCCTAATTTTGTAGGTTTAGTCTCTTTTTTTTTTATAGATACAATTCAGATCCATGCAGGCATCTTCTGCATCTGCAAGCATTGTGAAGGTGTAAGATTTTCCCAGTATCTCTCAGGTAGACTCCTCCAATGATAGCCCCTCCTTAATGTGTAGCTCCCAAAATCTTAAAGCTATCATATAGCCGGATATCTAGGACATTATTGTTGTTAGCTTAAATGTAGACTAATAACGCTATGGCGGTGGACTTGCAATGTCTCACAATGGCATGTTAATCAAGCCAGCATTGATATATTCACTACTGCAGCCCATGATCCTGACCTCAATATCGATCTGAGAGCAGATCCTTGGGTCTGATGTAAGTAACAGTGAATCTGGCTGCTGACATTTGTGGCATCTCCGTACTAATGGGTATTTTTCCCTATTCCTGATTATCCAGAGACCTAGCTAATAGTTAGTAATGCTTGCAGATAGGAATCAGGTAAATTGGTATATTGTTGCAGTCACAGTATTTAGCACTGTTCTGTTCATGCATGTTGATTAGTTGTTTTTATCCTCCTCCGCCTTTTTTTAGTTGACCACTTCTTTCACATTTTTGTTTTGTCACCACACTGTAAGTGTGAAACTGGATTGGATTACACAGTCCAGATGTTGAATTCTCTGTTTCATTGAGCAGATTCTAGACATGTTGTAAGTGCTATGTACATTAATGGTTTCTTCAATTAAATGGGGTGATTTGTGATGATCCTTTTTTCCCCCAGATTCCAGTTGCAGTGGTGTAGTGACGACATGTGACCCTGGTAGGTGCTATGCATCATGCGTATTCTAGACTATGAAATTACCCCCCTGTAGGTATTCCCTTTTTCCCACAAGCTTCTTGCTCTCCCGGGATCCACCCACATTACACCCATGATATTAATGCAGTCCTGACCATATTTGATTTGCTCTGTGATGAAATAAAGCTTTGTTATACCATTCTCACCGTGTCAGTGTGTTTTCAATGGTTGCGGTTATGGGACATCCACATACATCACATTTGTGTCACATTCCTATATATGTAAACTAATGAGCCCTAGTTACTATGCAATAGATCAATACATATAACAAAAATAATAGTCATGATAGCATTAGATACCATATAATTATATATATCATATATAATCAAAATAAAGGGTTAATACACATGTAAAGTCCAATTAGGGATACTGTGGAGTATCAACATTCCCCTGAGGGCCTGATAACAATATGACAGGTGATATTGGAGTGGGTTGCCAGTTCCTACTCTAGTGGACTGTGATTTGTCTGACCTCTCTGCTATGACGTGCCCACCTACAGTGGCCCTACATGGTGTAGCTTACAGCTTCATTCAGGTACAAAAGCCCCTTCACCACCACCACTTAGTAATCCAGAAAGGGACATGGGGAACATACATCACACTAAATTGATGAATAGCAAAACATATTTTTTTGCAGTTTGCAAGTGGATTTTCCTTTACAGGTAAAGACTGATAAATTGCAGAGTGCATTAATTGTGCCCAGGTGAGAGTGGTGCGGCTTGACTGTTTAACTAGTATAAAAGGTTGGTGAGCTGTTTTGGGGCCTGTTTACAAGTGGTTTTTCCTTTACAGGTAAAGACTGATAAATTGCAGAGTGCACTAATTGTGCCCAGGTGAGAGGGGGGTGGCTTGACTGTTTAACTAGTATAAAAGGTTTGTGAGTTATTTTGGGGCCTGTTTACAAGTGTTTTTTCCTTTACAGGTAAAGACTGATAAATTGCAGAGTACACTAACTGTGCCCAGGTGAGAGGGGGGTGGCTTGACTGTTTAACTAGTATAAAAGGTTTGTGAGCTGTTTTGGGATCTGTTTACAAGTGGATTTTCCTTTACAGGTAAAGACTGATAAATTGCAGAGTGCTCTAATTGTGCCCAGGTGAAAGGGGTGTTGCTTGACTGTTTAACTAGTAAAAAAGGTTTGTGAGCTGTTTTGGGGCCTGTTTACAAGTGGATTTTCCTTTACAGGTAAAGACTGATAAATTGCAGAGTGCACTAATTGTGCCCAGGTGAGATGGGTGTGGCTTGACTGTTTAACTAGTATAAAAGGTTTGTGAGCTGTTTTGGGGCCTGTTTACAAGTGGATTTTCCTTTACAGGTAAAGACTGATAAATTGCAGAGTGCACTAATTGTGCCCAGGTGAGAGGGGTGTGGCTTGACTGTTGAACTAGTATAAAAGGTTTGTGAGCTGTTTTGGGGCCTGTTTACAAGTGGATTTTCCTTTACATGTAAAGACTGATAAATTGCAGAGTGCACTAATTGTGCCCAGGTGAGAAAGCAGAAGTTAGTATAAATGGGAGAAGGGGCGAACTTGTGAGCTTGCAAACATTTTCGGTAACAGTTGCAGTTCTAGTGAAAGTGTAGGAGTTTAAATAGGGGTAGGGACTTCAAAGAAAAGGGAGGGCAGATTTATAGTGCAAAGGAGGAAAACGTTATACAAATATATTATTTTATATTCTTTATTTTTCCCACTGAAATTTTGGAGACAATAATAATAATTATGAGTCAGTCCAGTGGCAACCTCACTCAGTGTACATCCTATCATATGTATGCAATACTGGAACAGATGATCCAGGGTCCATACCTCTGTTAAAGGTGTGAGCATGTTGCCTCTTTGGAAGCTCAAATTGGAGATCTGGAGCGGAGAATTGCAGCACTTAGTGATATTGCTCCACTGGAAAGGGGGGTGGTGCTCACTGAGCACAGTTTTGCTGGGCCTAGCATGGAGGGCGGAGCTGGGGCTAGTGAGGATGTCCAGGGAGGTAGCTGGGTTACAGTTTCAAGGGGAAGCAGGGGGAACAGGAGGAGGCAGGCCAGTTCTGAGTTGGCAAACACCAACAGATTTGCCAGATTGAGTGAAACTGTTGGGGATGTCCATTCAGGAATGGCAATGCCAGATAGAGCTGTTTCCTCTAACAGCCGGGAGAACGGTTCTACTGCAGGAGAGGGAGGGGAGAATAGGCAGAGCAACAGACAGGTTTTGGTGGTTGGGGACTCTATTATTAGGAAGGTAGACAGGGTGGTTTGTCACCCAGATCCCAGCAATCGAACAGTTTGCTGTCTCCAGGGTGCTCGGTTTCGGCATGTTGTGGATCGGGGCTGGAAATTAACTTGCGGTCTTGGTACATATTGTTACCAATGACAAAGTTAGTGGAAGATGGAGTGTCCTAAAGAATGATTTTAGAGAACTAGGTAATAAGCTGAAGGCAAGGACCTCCAAGGTAGTATTTTCTGAGATACTACCAGTGCCACATGCTAGCCCAGGGAGACAGAAGGAGCAAAGGGAGGTTAATGCGTGGCTAAAAATGTGGTGCACTAAGGAGGGGTTTGAGTTTTTAGAGCACTGGGCTGACTTCTCACTTGGGTACAATCTGTATAGCAGGGATGGATTGCACCTTAATGATGAGGGAGCTTTTGTGCTAGGGGATAGGATGATAGAACGGCTGGGGGAGTTTTTAAACTAGTAGGTGTGGGGGAGGGGCGAGATAGAAGTAATGGGGTAGAAAGTGTAGAGGGGGTAAGGAACGTATTAACTAGTCATGGGGAGGAGGAGTACAGTCAATAGGGAGATATTGCTAAGTAACTCAAGTACAGTGGCAGGCACTTCAGAACAACAGACTCATAACATAAGGTGTATGCTTGTTAATGCCAGAAGCTTGCCAGGAAAAATAGGAGAGCTAGAGTTATTAGCAGTTACTGAGAAATGGGATTTAATAGGCATTACTGAAACGTAGTGGGATGAATCTCATGACTGGACTGTTAATCTGGATGGTTATAACCTTTTTAGGAAAGATAGGGACAATGGTAAAAGGGGAGGAGTGTTTTGTCTGTATGTTAAGCCTGAATTCATGCCTATAGACAGAGAAGATATTTATGGTGGAACTAGCAGTAATGTTGAATGTTTGTGGGTAGAGTTAAATAGCGGAGGAGCAAATACTAAAAGAATATTAGTATGAGTATGCTATAAACCCCCAAATATAATTGAAAGTGAGGTAATACGATTAATGTTACAGATTGGAAATGCAGCTAAGCATGGGCAAGTTCTAATAATGGGAGAGTTTAACTACCCTGAAATAAACTGGATAAATGAGACCAGCAGCTAAGGGGAGCAGGTTCTTGAGTACACTCAGGGATCATTCTCTGGCCCAGGTTATACTAGAGCCTACTAGAAATGAAGCTATCTTGGATTAAGTTATCACAAATAATATTGATATAGTATCTAATGTGGAAATAGGGCAACCTTTGGGAAACAGTGATCACAACACAGTCTCATTTGAATTAAAAAAACATGACTGTAAGGGGCCAACAAAAACTCTTAATTTTAAAAGGGCAGATTTTAACGGTCTAAGAGCAGCAATACAAAGTATAGACTGGGACAGAGAACTGATGGGTAAAAACACTGAACATAAATGGGCAATGTTCAAATCGTTACTAAATATACATACTGATCACCATATACCATGTGGGCATAAATGTAGGAGTAAATCACAACCCATGTGGCTTAGCAATGAATTAAAGATGAAGATGAGGAGTAAAAAACAAGCGTTAAAATTATACAAACAAGAGGGGACAGAGACTGCTTTACGTGAGTACAAGGAAATCAACAAGGCTTGCAAAAGGGCGATTAGACTGGCTAAAATAGAAAATGAAAAGTTAGTTGCAAAGGAAAGTAAGACTAACCCTAAAATATTTTTTAAATATATTCATGGGAAGAAGGCAAGGAAGGAAGCTATATGAACATTACAATGTGACACAGGACATCTGATAATTAGTGTCCAGGAAAAGGCAGATGAGCTAAATATTTTCTTTTCTTCTGTATACACAAGGGAGGTACCAGTGGTTGGGTCACCGCAACATAATGGGACTACACTACCTTCACCAAATAACTGGTTAACGCAGGAAGAAATCCAAAAAAGGTTGGAAAAAATAAATGTTAATAAAGCCCCGGGTCCTGATGAAATACATCCACGAGTACTGAGGGAACTGGGTTCTGTAATAGCCAAACCATTATATAACATTTTCCAGGATTCACTCAACACAGGGTCTCTACCAGATGACTGAAGAAAGGCAGAGGTGATACCTATATTTAAGAAGGGAGCAAGAGCAAACACGGGAATTATAGACCAGTGAGTCTCACATAGGTAGAGGGAAAGCTTTTAGACTGGTTAATAAGGGATAATATACAAGAATATGTCTATTCAAACAGGATTATAAGTATGAGCCTGAAGGATAGGTCATATCAAACAAACCTAATTAGTTTCTATGAGGAGGTTGGTAGGTACTTGGATCAAGGCAACTCAGTGGATGTAGTCAATTTGGATTTTGCAAATGTCTTTGATACAGTGGTAGACTATTGTGCAAACTAAGGGATACAGGAATTGCCATAAATATTTGCTTACTAGCGACTTGCCCGTCAAAAAATGAAGGCAATGTGATGTATATATTTGTCAAGTTGTTTAGTTATTAACATATATTTTTGACACTTGTAAGTATTTTAATATGAACCTGTATTTTTGTAAAATGTTGATGTAATGGTTTTTTAAAATGTAATTAGTATCTGAAGAATTGTTAACTTTAATATACATTGAATGAATAGGAAAGCAAAAAGTAAAAAGCCTTCTTTAAACGTCGGGAATTTTAACATGAAGTTTAAACTATATGTAAGCAATAACCATCAAAGTATATATTTTTAAACTTGAACTTTATTTTTTATGTAAGTTTAGAAGTTGACAAAACATTGGTATAATTTTGAACATTATAAACAGGAACATAGTGAATACATTTTGTAACCTAATTTTTTATTAAAAGTATTAACATTTGAATGTAAAAACAATTGACATTTAAATTAATCAGTATTAAAATTCAATTTCTATCACAATAATTGTTAACTTGAATATACATTGAATGTAGAGGAAGGCATACAGTAAAACTCTTCTTAAAACGTACGTAATTAAAGTAATTTATTACTGAGCACATAAACTGACGATAAACATTAATGTAGGTAGTAATCTTAAGATAACAGACAATATTTACATTGTGACTTAAAAGGTGCTTGACCTCTTAACATCCACTTTGTAATCTGTTGAATGAAATAACTTGAAAATATATTTTTTAAACTTGTAACATTAGAAACATTAACATAGTGACTTAACATTTTAACATAATTTTTACTAACAATGCAAGGCAAGTATTTTGTGAGGCAAATCATTCATAAACATGACTTCCATTAATTATGACTGAATTAAACAACCAATTGTTATGTATTTTGCAATGCTGTAAAAAAATCTTGGCATCTTTAATTTGTATCCTTCAAAGTTATAGTACTTCATAGTAGACAATGTTTTTAGTAAAAATACGTCCATCTTCTAATAAATCACCTTGACTTTCATTGTTTTCAATGTAAACTTTAATAGCCTGTGGATTTTTGCACCGTGACAACGCAACGTACAATTGACCATGTGCAAAAACTGGTTCTTCCAAGAAAATACCCACAGACTTGAAAGTTTGACCTTGTGATTTATTAATGGTCATGGCAAATGCCATAATAATGGGAAATTGTCTTCTTTGAAGTATAAAAGGGAGACTACTTTCACTTGGTGCTAAATCTATTCTTGGTATGAAAACTCTCTCTCCTTTATGGGTCCCAGTTAAAATTTCAGCATCTATAAAATGGTCCTTTAATTGTTGAACAATTAATCTTGTGCCATTGCATAGACCTTTTTTGGGGTTCATATTTCGCAGTAACATGATAATTGCACCTTTCTTTAGCTGCAAAATATGTGGTGGCATTCCAGAAGGAGTTAAAGAGTTTATGAATTCAGTCGAAAAGTTAGCCTGACTTTCATTGTCATCAGCAAGTACAGAATCAGCACTGTGATAATTTCTTTGTGGTGCATAAATTTTTTTTAAGATTTCATTATTGAGGATTAATGCATCTTTATTTTTACACGTCAGTATGACTTGGTTGGCAAGCTCGGAATATTCTTCGTTATTTATGCTCCCTTCAAATATAGCCGATATAATATCTTGTTGACAAATCATATGAGGTGGGATCTCTACAGTGTCGTCAGGTAAATGTAGTATTTTTTCTGTTCTGCCTTCTCCAATTTTAATAAGCCAATCATTGAAATCAGTTTGGCCTTCTGATCTCATATTTTGTTGCAGTTGAAGATGGGTAAAATGTTTCCATACTGTACTTGACTTTATACATGTTTCGATAATGTCAGTTCGATTTCCATGTACAACGACAGGTAATGTTTGTCTGAAATCGCCACACAACAACATTACCTTTCCACCAAATGGAAAAATATTCTCCATGACTTCACGAAGCAAACGGTCAATACATTGTAGGGCATAGCATGACATCATTGTGGCCTCATCTATTATAATTAATTTACATTTCTTCAATTTCTTTGTTTGTAAGGATGTCATGCGAATATCTGACACAGAATTTTCTAAAATAGGCACTGGCAGTTTAAATCCACTATGAACAGTTCTTCCATCTTCTAATAAAAGTGCAGCAATTCCAGTAGTGGCAAACGCCATTGCTATTTTTCCTTGTGCTCGTACTGAACTCATTAATAAATTGTACAAATATGTTTTTCCTGATCCGCCAGGTCCATCAAGATAGAAATAACGCTCTGTCACCATGTCATCATCTATAGCATTTTTAATGGCATGAAATGCTTGCAATTGTAGTGTATTTAAAGTTGCAAGTCTTTCTTCTGTTCTTTCTGCTTGTAGTTGAATGTCATAGTCTTCAAAGTTAATGTCATCTATAAGACCTGGATCAGGCAAATTAAAACTTGCACAACTTAATCCATGAGTTAAAAAGACTTCTTGGATTTCCATTAACGCTTTTAAGTGTGCAATGGGTTCATTGTATCGTCGCATAAAGTCTTCAGCCATATTACTTTTAAAAGTCTCCCACAAAGCTAATGCATTTGGAGCATTTGAGAAGATACAAATAAAAGCAAATTGTTCTCTCATCTGTCGTGGCATTTGACATTGTGCTGCTTCTTCTAAACATCTTTCCCACTCTGTATCATCAGCGAGTAAGTTTCTATGTCTTGCAGCTAAATGGAAGGATTCATATACAATGTCATTAACAGTTCTTAAGTGTTCAAAACTTTGTGCTCCAGGAACATTTAAAAGTAATATCCGTAAGCAAAAACGTTCCACATCTCTTGGACTGACTGTGTAAATTCTTGGAATAATTTTATTGCCTCTGGTTTTTCTTGGTCTCCATAATCCATTCACAAAAACATAGTGATATGGAATTTCAATATATAAGTATTGTGTTGCTTCAGCATCAGTGGAATTTAATGCAAACCATGCAGTTAGTGTAGTGTGACGATCTTCACTTTGGGCCAATGCATTCATTTCATTTTCCAGCATGGAAATAGACTAAATGTCGTTGTGGCAAATGTACTGCTAACCTATATACTGCATGTGATCTATCATGCATTTCAAATTTTAAAAGCCGCCACATAGCTTCTGGCGCACTGACATAGCGAGCATCTACATGAGATGCAAGTTCATCATGTACTAACTCACTACTTTCAGGGTTGTCTGCACTTTTGACGACTACAGTAGCTGCATCGTAACCTTTGTAAATATATTTGTAGACATATTTAATGGATTTGATGGAAGTGCAGGCTTCTACGTTGATGTGGGCGTTGTACTTCATGAGTAAATGTGGATTGTCGGGTACTACATATCTATTGTCCACTTTTTTTCCACGAATAATGGCACTATCTCCTTCTCTTCTTTTATAAAGTGGATATCCATCACAATTGGCATAGGTTTTGTCTCTATAATCTTTTGGAAATTCTTTGAAACATTTATTATTTTCCATACATGGTGATTGTGGATTAAGGTCACCACAGGGTCCATGAATCATGCGATGAGTAACAATCTCATATAGTCTACCATATAGTTCTGGATCTGGTAGTTCAGCAACAATGACTGCATCCACTTTGTCTGAAGTATCTAATTTATCTTTTTCTTGAAGTATTATTAGAAGATGTGCATGTGGAAGGCCTCTTTTTTGAAATTCAATGGTATATACATAAGCAAGACATTTGCCAAATAACTGATTTATAGTGAAGTCACGTATTAATTCATTTAATTTAATCTTAAAAACTCTGGCTACTAAATCTGGTCGATCTGAAGCAGTTTGTCCAAGAAGTAGATTTAGTGTAATTTCTGGCCATTGTGGATTACATGTAAATGTCACAAATAGATCGGGTTTGCCAAATTTTGTCACAATAGCCATAGCATCATTGTATCTTTCTCTCATATTCCGAGGAGATCCTTGAAAGGAAGATGGTAAAATGATGGCTTTGCCAGCTGTCATGTCTCTGCTTGTAGCCACGTCAGCAACATAGTCCATGAGTCCAGAATATTGTTCTACACGGAGTTTATCTTGTTGATATTTGATAAAGTTTAAATTATTTGCCTCAACTTGCAAATATGAATCAATAATCCATTGTTGTGTTAGTTTCCCACCACATAAAATTGGATTAAATACATTGCGAATGGCAATTTGAGCTACTTTAAATTCAAGCATAGAAACATTATTTCGGATTCTGGCTTTAGCATTTGGGTAACTGGGAAGAGTTAATTTTGGTTGCCAACCTGCTTCTCCGTGTGGGAAAAAGATGGGATATGTCATTGGATCTAAATTTGGACTTAAGATACTCATATTAATAAACGGTTGGTCCTCATTTCTAGGATATATTCGAATGTCTCTTTGAAATGGTGGTTCTCCTTCATCATTCTGAAACACCATTGCAACCTCATTTGTTGTTGGCAAGTTATAACGACGTTTATCAGTATGTCTGTCTCTTTTAAGCACCATATTAACCTTCGGCATTGGTAATTGATGTGTTTGTGCATGAAGTAGTTGTTCATTTTCTACTTCTGCCAATTTTTTATAAGCTTTACTGTAGGGATTGTTGTCTATAATGTTATTTAGCTCTATGAAAACAGTGGGTAAGCATTTTTTATTTTCTTCCATCTGCATACGTTGGTCAACAGCTTCCATTGTATCTAGGACATATAGTTGAGCGAATTTTCTTTTATTTCCTTCCTCTGGATGTAAATGGGAAGTGCGATGATAAATTTGTCCTTGGACTTTAAAACAGTAAGGACCATGTCCTGGTACATTAGCAGCTAATGTTGCCCCCATGAATGCAAAGGATATGGCACTATTGTAGGATCTTATGTTTGTCTTAAAATTTTTGTAGTTTGGAAAAGTAGGTTCAGTCATAATATTTTGTAAATAAATTGGAAATTCTTTCCTTTCTGGAAGTTTGAACTTGCCTTTTTGACAACAACTAATAAATTGTCCATCTCTGGGTCTCTCCTGTTTAAAATAATAAGCCTCACAAAACTGACATTGAGTAGTCATGTCCCCACAACTATGAACCTCTACTGCTAAAGACTTGAGTAGAGGACAATTTGCAAAGCATATAGGATTTTGACTTTCATATTCATCAGGTGAAATGTCATATAATGTTTCAACAACAGGTTCTAAATGTTTTGTTTTTTTCGTTGCTTTTCTTGGTATATGTTGTATTGTTTGAGGTAAAATGTCATGTAATGTTTCATGAAACGGTTCTAAATGCTTTGTTTTCTTTGTTGCTTTTTTTGGTATCTCTTGTATTTTTTCTGGTAAAATGTCATCTGATGTTTGAGCAACAGGTTGTAAATGCTTTATTTTCTTTGTTGCTTTTTTTGACATATCTTTAATTTCTGCAAGTGACAGTCTTTTGCTTGCAATTCTTTTGCGTTCTTTTTCTCGTCGAATTTCCTTCTTCTCCGGTGTCTGCTGGCTGTCTGCTCTCTGTCGTCGTTCTCTAGCTTGGCGTCTTTTCTTTTCTTGTTTACTCTCGTTATCAGCCATGTTAATCTGTAAAAATAAAATAATGTACCATTAGTTTATTTTGAGATGTTAAGTTGTTTTTCATGACAAATAGTTATCAATAGTGTGTTAACATTTTATACTTAATCAATTTCAATGCGGTCAATTGAATAAAAGTCTAAATAAGGCCATCAGATAATTATTTAAAGAAATTTTTATTTATTAAACATGTATCCAAAAGCAAGTGTTTCAGTAACTAAAAAGGTATTTTCAATAAGATGTTATGTCCTTATTTACAGCACTATTCAATTTGTCAAATGGCAATTAAATTAGGGTTTAGGACTGGAATGTTACAATGACAAATTGTATAGATTCTGTGTTTTTAGACTTTTTTGGACTATGCCAATTTATTTTTTAAGTTTACATTGAAGTTTGTATTTACTGTTAAAGATTATTGGCCCTAAAAGACAAATAAGAGATAGATGATAGATATTACTTTTTATACTGTACCTTGGTTGAAGTTTGATTTCAAGCAAAATTCTTTGTTGGTCCTGTGTTGAAAGCCTTCGTCCGATGGTTTGGTCCTGTGTTGAAAGTCCTCGTCCGATGGTGTAGTCCTCTGTTGAAAGTCCTCGTCCTCTGGTGTGGTCCTCAGTTCCAACTCCTGTTCCGATGTTCTTGACGCAGTATCTGTTATAAAATAAAAATGAAAATGTTATGTTATTTGAATGTCTTTGTATTAATGTAAAAATGGAATTATTTCTGTGTTTTTCTACAATCCTTTTTGGTGCGCCGCAATTTTGGTATGCTTCTGTAGGCTTTTTTCTAAGGCTTATAGGTGGTTAAACATTAAAGAAGAATATTAATTAATTTTTCTCTTTTTTTACTTGTTATACTGTACCTTGGTTGAAGTTTGATTTGAAGCAGAATCTTTGTTGGTCCTGTGTTGAAAGCCTTCGTCTGATGGTCAGGTCCTGTGTTGAAAGTCCTCGTCCAATCGTCTGGTCCTCTGTTGAAAGTCCTCGTCCGATGGTGTAGTCCTCTGTTGAAAGTCCTCGTCCGATGGTGTAGTCCTCTGTTGAAAGTCCTCGTCCAATGGTCTGGTCCTCTGTTGAAAGTCCTCGTCCGCTGGTCTGGTCCTCAGTTGAAACTCCTGGTCCGATGTTCTTGACGCAGTATCTGATATAAAATAAAAATGAAAATGTAATTTTATTTGAATGTATTTGTATGAACTAAAAACTGACATTATTTCTTTGTTTTTCAACAATCCCGTTTGGTGCCCACCACTTTTGGTATGCTTATTTAGGCCTTTTTCTAAGGCTTATAGATTGTTAAACATAAAATAAGAATCTAAATGTAGTTTGGTATGTGTTTGTGTGAGTTTTTATACAATCCTGTTTGGTGCGCACCACTGTTGGTATGCTTATTTAGGCTTCTTTCTAAGGCTTATAGGTTGTTAAACATAAAATAAGAATCTAAATGTAGTTTGCTATGTGTTTGTGTGAGTTTTCATACAATCCTGTTTGGTGCGCACCACTGTTGGTATGCTTATTAATGTTGTTTTGTAATGCTTATAGGTTGTTAAACATAAAATAAGAATGTAAATGTAGTTTGCTATGTGTTTGTGTGAGTTTTCATACAATCCTGTTTGGTGCACACCACTCTTGGTATGCTTATTAATGTTGTTTTGTAATGCTAATAGGTTGTTAAACATAAAATAAGAATCTAAATGTAGTTTGCTATGTGTTTGTGTGAGTTTTCATACAATCCTGTTTGGTGCGCACCAATGTTGGTATGCTTATTTAGGCTTCTTTCTAAGGCTTATAGGTTGTTAAACATTAAATAAGAATTTAAATGTAGTTTGCTATGTGTTTGTGTGAGTTTTTGTACAATCCTGTTTGATGGGCACCACTTTTGTTATACTTATGTAGTGTTTTTTCTAATGGTTATAGTTTGTTAAACAAAAAGAATATGAATTTAGTTTGCTATGTGTTTGTTACAATCCTGTTTTGTGTGTACCAGTTTGTGTGTACCATATGTTGCATCCTTTGGCCCTCATTCAATTGCAGTTTGGCCAATTCAATAGGGTTCTAAATGTGCTTATTTCGATCCCTATTGAATTGTCCAAAATATCAATTGAATGAGGGCCTTTGGTTGCTGGATTTGTTATATTGTGAGGGCCTCATTGAATTTGGTTTTTCGCAATGGAATTTGGCTCAATATGAGCACAGAGCTTTTTTTACAGAAGTTTTTAACTAAAAACTTCTGTTCAAAAATATGCTCTGTGCTTATATAGAGCCCTATTGAAATGGGCAAATCACATTTGAATGAGGCCCTCGCCCATTAAACATATTTAGGTCCTGAATCAATTGCGTTTTGAGCAATTGAATAGGGCTCTATATAAGCACATAAAATATTTTTTGACAGAAGTTTTTAGTTAGTGAAGACCTTGATTGTGGTTAGAAGTTCAGTAACTAAAAATGTCTGTCTAAAAAATCTATTATGTGCTTATATAAAGCCCTATTCAATTGGCCAACTCACAATTGAATAAGGCTCATTCGGTTCTTTTTTATACTTAATACTTTACCTTGATTGAAGTGTGGAATGACAGAGGGTCCCCTCCTGCCAATCTTAATCCGCCGGTCTTCTTGTAGTGTCTGTTTGAAAAATAAAGTGAAATAGTGAATTATAGAATTTTTTATTTGTATTTAACAAAGCATGGCCTTTTCAGCATTTAAAGTATTTTTGTATCTTACCTCTTCTTCTTTGTTGGTGTTCTTTAAAAGGGATTGTGCTTCACAATGCACGGTGCAAATTGTTGAGAGACGCTGTTGATGCAGAGTCTGTTTGAATATTAAAAAAAGTAGAAAGATTGAGCTTTAGGTGATCTATTGAATTGCAGTAAATTAATTTCATTGAAATATACTTCTGTAATTATTTTGAATTAACATTATTTTTTGGTGGGGGCTACACACATATGTCACACATATGTCACATACATGAAGCACATTTCCATAGTTGAAAGTAATTTTTTTGTGTGCGTGTGACATATCACTATACATGAATCATATTTTAATTGTTAAATTAACCTTATTTGTATTTTTGGCCAACATACATAAATGTGTGTGTGACATGTGACTATAGATGATACACATATATGTGCGTGTCACATATCAGTATACATGACTCATATTTTAATAGTCCCAACTTATTTTTTTCTAATGTAATTTAAATGTAGTTGTTTAATTAGTTTGTTTTAAGATCATTTTGTTGCAGGGGCAATACACATAAATGTGCGTGTCACATGTCACTATACATTATACGCATAAATGTGTGTGTCACATGTCACTATACATTATACACATAAATGTGCGTGTCACATGTCAGTATACATTATACACATAAATGTGCGTGTCACTTGTCAGTATACATTATACGCATATATGTGCGTGTCACATGTCAGTATACATAAACCTCTTTTTCTTATGTAATTTTTTTTTTTGATGTCCTGTCTTGATAATAAAATGTAATATATTATTGCTTACCTCTCAGTTGTAATTTGCACAATGTAAAGTAGTAAATTATCTTCTCAAGTTTTAGCAGCAGTTAATTCTTGAAGTCACTCTGTTCATCACCTGAGGAGAAATGTATTTTTCTCTGTCAAATAGGCAGTATTTATAAACTTGTAGAACATTCTGGAAAGTTAGACCGTTAGAACGCAATACGCATGCGCTATTTGCGTTCCAGCTTCCAATTTGCGTTCCATCCGCCATTTTGTGCGTAGTAGTGGTTAAAATGGTGTTTAATATGAGTGTGATCCGTTCCGCATAGTATGTGTTTCATTATTGCGAGTAAGTGTAGTGTAGTTACGTCTGGAGCCTCGTTTTCGTTTTGTTCGGCGGCCATATTTTCTCTCGCATAGCCGATTTTCGGCCGTTTAAACTCTTTGTTTTGGACTTAAATGGACGTGTAAATGAAGTTTTGGAGGTGCTGGATGCCCCCCCGTGCTGTAAGTAAGCTTTTTATGTGTTTGTTGTGTTTATTTCCTCTGTTTGTGATGTTTTGATGCGCGGCGGTTGGAATGGGTCTTTCGCGGCCGTATTTTTTTCCGATGCGGCCGTATTTTGTTGCGATGTTGCCGTATTTTTTTGCGATATACGCAGTTAGCTTTTATGTGTACGACGCAGTGTATTTGTTTCTAAGTCGTGCGTATGTGTGTTAGGAGCGTGTGAAGGGCCTTTTTTACTGTTTTTTTGTTAAGTCTTGCGTCTGTGTGTCTGGGTGTAAGCGGGTGTGAGGCGACTTCGAGTTTTTTTTTGTTATGAAGTTGTGTGTGTGTGTATGTGTGTGTTAACACAGCCGATGTTGGGATGCTCCCACCACCGCAAATGCGGACCCTCGCTTCGCGAGGATCCGCATTTGCGGGGACGTTGTTGGGTTTTTGTTGGCTGGGCGGTTGGGTTTATTCTGTTAAAAAGTCGTGTGTGTGTATGTGTGTGTTAACACAGCCGACGTTGAGCCTCCACCACCGCAAATGCGAGCCCTCGCTTCGCGAGGACCCGCAATTGCGGGGAACTGCGTCCCTCGCTTCGCGAGGGACGCAGTTCTTGCGGGCTCGCTACGCGTGAGCAATGACTTGTACGCTCACAACTATATATGTGATGGATGGATTGAGAGCTGGCTAAAAGACAGGAAGCAAAGGGTTGTTGTAAATGGAACATACTCTTTTTAACATATTTATTAATGACTTGGAAGTGGGATTGGAGTGTGGTGTCTCTATTTTTGCTGATGACACAAAGTTGTTCAAGGTAATAAAATCAGAAAACAATGTACTTTCCCTCCAAAGGGATTTGCATAAATTAGAGGAAAATAGGCATCTTAGTGGCAGATGAGATTTAATACAAATAAATGTAAAGTTATGCACCTGGGAGGGAAATATAGCCATGCAATATATAATCCTAATGGAGCAGATTTAGGGGTATCAGATATTGAAAGGGTTTTGGGAGTGCTTGTGGACAACCACCTAGGTAACAGTGCTCAATGCCAAGCAGCATCTGCAAAGGCAAATAAAATATTAGCATGTATTAGGAAGGGTATAGAAGCCAGGGAAGCAAATATAATTCTGCCACTATACAAATCTCTAGTACGCCCTCATTTGGAATATGGAGTACAATTTTGGGCACCACTACATAAAAAAGACATTTTAGAGCTGTAAAATGTACAGAGAAGGGCAACAAAGCTAATAAAGGGAATGGAGGAGCTAAGTTATGAAGAAAGACTAACAAAATTAAACTTATTTACTCTAGAAAAAAGGCGTCTAAGAGGGGATATGATTACCTTATATAAATATATCCAGGGTCAATACAAGGCTTTGTCAAGGGAACTTTTTGTGCCAAGAGGTTTTCAACTGACAAGAGGCCATCCTTTGAGATTAGAAGTAAAAAGATTTCACCTTAAAGAAAGAAAAGGGTTCTTCTCAGTAAGGGTGGTTAATCTGTGGAATTCTCTACCAAAGGAGGTGGTGACAGCGGATTCAATAGATAACTTTAAAAAGGGATTGGATATTTTTTTTTAATTAAAAGAGTATTAAGGGCTATCCTGGATAAATAGAGAGGGAGTATTGATCCAGGGATGAATCTGATCGCCATTTTAGTCCTGAATTTAACTTCAACCCAGGAAGTCTATAGGGAATCTGTAGAAAAGCTGTTTCTATGGAGGCCAATATTACCCCTCTCAGTTCCTACAGGTATCAATTATACAGCAATGCTGATTCTTTTAAATCACTATTACATGCTACAGATTTCTATTTATTTGCAATTTAGGCAGACTCTAATTCAGTTATTTAATATGGTTGCGCAATGATATTAATTGTAAAGCAGTTTGATCTCAACCCATCAGGTCTGCAGGGGATCTGCTGTTTCTGGAAAGACCAGTTTAGCCCCTCTTTGCTCCTGCTAATGTCAGTTATACAGCAATGCTGGTTGTTTTAAGCCGGCATATAATACATGTTTTCATTTATTTGCAGTTTAAGTTGGCTCGAGTTAGTTCATGTGAACTTATATTTGAACTAACTATCTAGTGATTTTGATGAGAAATGAAAGGCATATTAAAATTAACATATTTCCTTCACATTTAAATCCCACTTTCCAAGATAGGCAATTAACAGGCTTATTAAATTGCGATTCAGCCAATTGAAAATGGCTCTATATAAGCACAGAACATATTTTCTACAGATGTTTGTAGTTAGTGAACTTCTATCCAAAAGCAAGATCTTCACTAACTAAAAACTCCTGTAAAAAATATTTGCTCTGTGCTTATATAGAGCCATTTTCAATTGGCCAAATCGCAATTTAATAAGGTTGTAAATTACAACAAAGAGAACCACAAAAGCCTAACATTGCTATCACACTGCTTTTATGATTCCAATTTAGAGTCAAATGTATTTTTGGAGGCTTACTTGTATGGAGTTGGAGACAATTAAATTATAACATAAGGAAACTGCAATGTTCCTTCAAAAGCCTAATATTGGGCCCTATGCTAATCCCTGAAAATAGTAAAAACAATAATACAATATCAGTATAATTTTGTAACACAACTGTCTGGATCTTCATAGATAGATAGAAGCAGTGCTGGATCTACCTTTTTGGAGCCCCTAGGCAGTGAAGTGGAGAAGCCCTTGCGAGTGAGGTATGTATGGACCCATGTTTGCCTTACTTGTGCGTGTTAGTTCAATTTCCTGTTGTAACTCTTTTGTTCTAGTTGGTTAACCCCTAGTAGACAGTCTACGAACTGCAGTATTTAGTTTTTTGAGCCAGGAACCTTTTTTTTTTTTTTTAAAGTGGTGCTCCTCACAGGAAAGCTTCCCTCAGCAATTGCCTATTTGGCCAAATGGGTAATCTGGCCATGGATAGAAGTATTATTTTTTATCCACCACATTGCTGCCTTCTACTTATTTTGAATGTTATTCCAATTAAAAAAATACACATTTAAATTAAAATTTGACATTTAAGTACTTAGCCATGTTCCATATTTGTATATATTTAAATGTACACCACTACTGAACAGAACTATCAGGACATATAGATGACCAATGACTTACTGAAATGCCACTGTCAATGTTCAATTGCAAAATAAGAGCTTCTTTAAAGTAAATTTTAGTAAGTGTTATTTAAAAAACATCTATCACTGCCACTTAGTGTATAATTACCAGTAATGAGAGGGACTTCTGACTGGTAATAAAAAAATGTCTTTCTATTATATTTAATGGTTGTATGACCCTGATACAGAAATACTGTAATTTATGATATTGGAGTATAGGCACAATAGGGCAAAGACATCATAAATGATGTCATCTGGGCAGAGTGCTTGCACTCACATTTTGATTAAAAAGTAATTTAATTACAGCGACCTATTGCAGAGCTTCCACAGTGCATGGCACAGGTGGTGTAAACGTAAAGCACTTGATTATTGTGAGTCATTAATTGCAGATTTTTAAATTAAATAAAGTAATCGCTGCATCCAAAGACCTCTTAATAACTTAGCTTTTCTGGCTGCAAGATGCACATTTTCAAACAACATATGTATAATGCATGTGTACATAAAAATTTCATTATATTATTGCCTCTCATCTCAACTAATTTATTTATTTATTGTACTAACAAAACTCCTAAACTATGCACAATCTCACAGCAGCTTCCTCCACATTCTTGCCATCTGTGAAACATATATATATTTGCACAAAAATTGCAACTACCAATTACCACTACAATTTTAGAGTGCATGCCCTTTTAGTACAAACCCTCATTAAAAAATTAAATACACAATAAATAATACTGTGCCTTAGTGAATGGTTCATTTAATATCATAGCCAATTTCTTTCCTTCCTATGTAATTTGCTCTGTTTTCCATATTATGTTATATTTGAATGGAATGCAAATAATTATTTGTTCAGCCATTGTTCAAATGCTGCACATAACAAGAAAACAAAATGTAATAAAATATGTAAAGACAAAAATTAACATCACAGTCATAGCATGGGATCAGCAGGACCCGCGCGCTCTGGGACTCCCACCAGTTAGGTCCTTGTATCAGATGGGTATGACTATCCTCAAGGACCGCAGGAAGTACAGAGAATCTCTTAGTAAAATAGTGTAAAATGGTTTCCCTGAAGTACAGCTCTCACGTATAATCGTTGATCAGAAGAACACTTTATTAAATATAGGTTTAATGTTGTATATAACATTAAACAGAAACAAATAACATGTCCACATACCCAACTCAAACCTCCCTCCCTTCTGAGTTTCTCCAATTGTCTACTAATGTCCAAGGCACCAGGCCCGGGATACTGATATTAGTAATTCCTAGCTGTGTACTTACTTGTTATCATGGTGCAGAAGTTCTAAACATTCAAAAAGAGAAGAGGTGCTCATCTAAGAACGAACAATACCTGAAGTAGTCTGTTTACCTACTCTGAGAGCAGCCTCTTTTAGCCACTTGTGCCCTTCACAGGGAGAAATATCCTGGCTGCTCTCTGAGTGGGTGACCAGACCTATAGAGCAAACCTACTTAGGTATTGTTTGTTGCCAAATGAGCGCCTCTACTATTTGTGCTTGGATTTTTCTCACCTTATGGGTGATAGGGGAAACCAGACGTGGATCCCTTGCTCACTGTGCCTTAAGGAGAACAGCTGCATCTCACTGACCAGGCCCACAGAGGCTGAAACGTATATCTGGGGTTTGCTATTTCTCCTGTTCAGGGTAGAATTGCCTGGTATTTCGGGGCTGGGTCACTCTATTGAGTGAGACCAGGCTGATATACAACAGGATATTTCTCCCTGTGAGCTAAAACAGGTTGCTCGCGGAGTAGGTGACCAGACCTATAGAACAAACCTACCTAGGTGTTCATTCTCTGATGAGTGCCTCTTCTCTTTTTTGCTAAACAACTGTGGGTTGTGCGTTAAAATCCCAGTTCTTCCATTTTTTTTGTCTTTTCATTGATATTTTAATTTAGTTTAAATAATATTTTCCTCATATCACCACTTTACATTGCACATATATTGTTTTATCTGGTAATAAAAATGTAAAAAGTGATGTGATTCAAACCCACTACCTCTATTTCTTAGTCACTAGATTTTACCACTACATTATGTCTCCACATGTGTCGCAATGGATAAAAAAGAACAATGTAACTAATATAGAACACATGTAGGAAATGTACAGCTTGTTCTAAGCAGTGCTACCATCCATTATTCTGTGACTGCAGGGAAGCACAAATGCAGTATAAAAACTACTAGCTTCAAAAGCTTATTTCTCAGTTAAATTTAGCAGCAACTTCAAAAAGGAAACACTTTTTTCACAATTTCCATCTATCACTCTGATGGTACAGGGCACATATTGTGACTTTGGTGTTCTTTAAAATACTAAAACATAAATATATAAAGCAATTTGATTTTGAGTTTATGTACAATCATCAATATTTGGTGAGGCAACATCATTCCATTAAAATATAGGACTATCTTCATTAAAGGGATGTGGATTTCACTATATCTGTGTATTTATTTACTTTTATATACTTTATTTAATTAAGAAGTGCTTCAAAACCCTGTTTTCTGCCTAAACTCATTAAATGTGTACCCTCTTAAGCTCATGAATACACAGACTGTAAAGTGCAGTGTTTCAAATTAGCCTGTCCGTGACCTCTCTCAGGTAGCATGTTGCAGAATGTTGCCACTGGCGTACGTAGAAGTTATCTGTCTTCATGAGCTGCTGGGGGGGATAAACCAGTTAGAAAATACTTGTAAGCTTTTAAGCAGAAACAAACAGAACTTCGTAATAAAATAAACAAAAGTAAATCCAGAAAACCTTCCATGTCTCTTTAAGAGGGGCGCTTTCAGTAAAAGAAAGAGTTCCAATTACTCAATGGAGATGTGAATAAATCATATACTACAAGAAT
The DNA here is from genome assembly GCA_027410445.1 of Discoglossus pictus. Taxonomy (NCBI): domain Eukaryota; kingdom Metazoa; phylum Chordata; class Amphibia; order Anura; family Alytidae; genus Discoglossus; species Discoglossus pictus. Next base: position 42,758,220 of record CM050172.1, on the reverse strand, counting down.
AAGAAGGGACACTGAAGTTATATGTACTTTGCACCATCTGAGAGTAGAAAAAGACACGTGCACAAGTGCTTTCCTTTTTAGACTTTCTGCTATTGAGTGTCTGAAGTTAGTGGTTTTAAGCTGTTTCTAGCCTGACCTTGCATTGTCAGAATACACAATAAGCTGCCTGGCCGGGGTATTCCTTAGAATTAGGTGTGCAGGTTGTGAGAGGAACTGTTACATTTCCAATACGGCCTCTGGGTTAGATGTATTGTTCTTTTTCACCAAAATACAACGCACACAGATACAAAGTCCAATAGTTAAGAGCCTGGACTTTGAAGCGGTAGATATGGGTTCAGCTCCTACCACAACCTATATATATATATATATATATATATATATATATATATATATATATATATATATAGTGGATATAAAAAGTCTACACACCCCTGTTAAAATGTCAGGTTTCTGTGCTGTAAAAAAATTAGACAAAGATAAATCATTTCAGAACTTTTCCCACCTTTAATGTGACCTATAAACTGTACAACTCAATTGAAAAACAAACTGAAATCTTTTAGAAAGGGGAGGGGGTAGAGAGAAAGGGGAGGAGGGTAGAGAGAAAGGGGAGGGTGGTAGAGAGAAAGGGGAGGGGGTAGAGAGAAAGGGGAGGGGGTAGAGAGAAAGGGGAGGGCAGGAGGGTTGTAGAGAGAAAGGGGAGGGGGGGTGGGGGTAGAGAGAAAGGGGAGGGGGGAGGGGGTAGAGAGAAAGGGGAGGTGGGGAGGGGGTGGAGAGAAAGGGGAGGTGGGGAGGGGGTGGAGAGAAAGGGGAGGTGGGGAGGGGGTGGAGAGAAAGGGGAGGTGGGGAGGGGGTAGAGAGAAAGGGGAGGTGGGGAGGGGGTAGAGAGAAAGGGGAGGGGGAGCACACATAAAGAGGGCACAGAGAGAGACAGAGCTGACCATTGAGCATCACATATGAGTTCCTAGTATCAATATAAAGACTAGTTCCTATGTAACACCAGCAGTGACAGCCTGGAGGAGCTCACCTGCCCACACATGTCACTTTATAGGAACAGGTAAGAATGATGATTGGTGATCACATGCTGTTTCCATAGAAAGTTCCCTCTAAACACAATGTGAATTGATCACTGCACACACAGTGTGATGTTATTGCACAGATCCCCACTCCTATGTATAACAGGGCACTATGTGATAAATCATCAGGTTTCAGTAACTATCATTGTATATGAATGGAAGAAAAACTGTACAAGCGGGTGATATAATGACACACTGCCCTAGTCTAACAGCACAGCCACAACTGTGACCTTACAGACAGAATCATGTACAACAAAATGACCCCAAATCTCCCTACATCCATAGAACATACATATAACACGTGATCTGCACTGAACATATCACACACATGCATTGTAACATGTGATAATGACACACAATCAGGGAATGATCAGACCCAGCTGCTCACCTTGCAGTACAAATGGTGGAACAGGAGGTAGTACTGGGGGAGGTCACACTGAGGGAGGGGAATGCAGCTCTGCTAGTGCCTGGTTACAGCTACACACCATTATCTGTAGCAGCAGCAGTAATACAATGTGCATATGAAAATATGTCAGCAGCATTTATTTTATAAAGGGTTTGTAACGGTACCCCCAGACATATAAGGGGGCGCCCAGGCCGTTTTAGCCGATCCGCCCGTCCAGTGATATAGGGACAGCTACTGCAGGACACCCAATCCCCCAAGAACTGGATCCAAGGGGAATATACTCCAAGCCTGCAACTGGAACCTCACGAATAGCCGCTAGCAGCTGAGAAGGAAAAGCACCCCAAGATGCTTACACTCCTGGCAGTCAGTCTGTAACAGCAGCCCATGAATCCCCCCAATAACAAGACATAAGCTCTGTGTTTGAGGGTCAAGCAGTGAACTCTCTTCTTTAATAAAACAAAGACATATATAAAAACCATTTCCACATACACAGTAGGGGCAGTGACTACCTTTGGTCAACCCCTAATTACCTCTGGCCAATCAGACAGGGTCCCTACGTGGGAACCATGAGACTCCTCCCATGGGCCACCCCCAGGCGTGTGTGAGGAATTGACTCTGCTGGGTTTTGAACCCTGGTCCCCAGGCTGCTATACCTCTTCCCTACCACTGCGCCAGCCTGCCTGTTGTGAATTCCATTAAGACCTTATAAGCTTGACTCTGCTAGCAATTGTATCAGTACCTAAGTCTCTTCAGCTGTGTCTGGTCAGGTGTCTGGTCCTTGGCCTATATAAGGCACTTCCTGTCTATTGATCCTTGCCAGATTATTGTGTGGTTTCTGATCACTTCAATAAACCTTGTTCCTGTTTTCACCTACAAGTTTGCGGAACTGGATTATTGCTGACCTTGGCTACTGGTCTCCACAACTTTGTGATTTCTATATCATTACAGAATAATCTGGCCCTTTCATGGAGACCGCCGGGACAGATACTGCATTGGCCCAGCAGGTTGCTTTATTTGCAAGAACTGTGCAGACCCAGGCACAGACCATCCAAGTGCTGCAGGACCAGGTAGCTGAACTGCAAAATAAATTTCAGTCAATGCACAGTGAGTATACCAGCTACAGGGCACGTGATGCTGCGGCTGCTACTGTTACACCTGCTCAAGAGACCCGCTTGCCCCTGCCAGAAAAGTTTGGAGGAGATCGCAAAAAAATTAGGGGTTTCTTAAATCAATGCCGTTTGCACTTCATGATGTTACCTCACCAATTTCCATCTGAAAGAGAGAAGGTGGGATTTATTTTTTCCTTATTCAAAGATGAACCCCTGGCTTGGGGCTCCCCTCTTCTGGAACAAGACAGTCCAGTCTTGGGTAATCTAAATGACTTTCTTGAGGCCATGTGCCTAGTTTTTGATGACCCAAATCGATGTGCTACAGCAGAAGCCACTCTCCTTCATTTGCATCAAGGGAGGCGCTCGGTGGCTGAATATGCTGCTGAATTCAGACAGTGGGTTGCTGATACTACCTGGAACCAATCAGCCCAGAGGTTCCACTTCAGAAAAGGTCTCTCAGAAGCTATAAAAGATGAGCTAGCTCGTGTTGATCTTCCTGCTGACTTTGATGCATTTGTGCGTTTGGCTATCCGTATTGATCGGAGACTTTCTGAAAGAAGATTGGAAAGACAGGGCTCTTTTAGACCAAGTACTACTCCAATTTCCTATTCAAGAACTTCTACTCCGATCCCACAAACACCTACAGACTCTGAGCCAGAGGCTATGCAGGTAAATCTAATAAGAGGGCCATTATCCAACGAAGAAAAACAGTGGCGACGCACTCACAATTTATGCCTGTATTGTGGTAGTGCAGGGCACTATGCCATCAATTGCCCTAGCAAATCCAAAAGAACAATAGCTATGGCGGCTGAGGGTGCACAGATTCGACACCAATCCCAGATTTCGGATCAACTGGATTCTGTCACACAACCCTTGTTTTCTCTGGCTCATGGTGAAGAGGGTATGTTGACTCAACATCCTCATTTTGTCGTGCCTATCACGTTGCAATGTGGTGATCGTAAAATTTCAACTACCGCTATGATAGATTCTGGAGCAGGCGGAAACTTTATGGACATTAAATTTGCAGCAGGAAATAGAATTCAGTCTATCCCTAATTCTTCACCTGTGTTAATGGAGACAGTTGATGGTTCTCCACTTACGTCAGGACCGGTTACACATGAGACTGTGCCATTAAAGTTGACTGTGGAAGTGAATCACCATGAGGCTATCTCTTTCCACCTAATTTCCTCAACACAGTTTCCAGTGATTTGGGGGGTACCTTGGCTTGCTCTGCATAACCCACAGATTGATTGGAAGATCAGAACTTTGTCCTTTCCTTCAGAACACTGCTTAATGAATTGTCAACCCTCTAAGGTAACACCTGTTGCCACAACAATTAATGAAATGGTTGCTACAAACTTGACTAAGCTTCCTCTACAATATCAGGATTTTGCAGATGTCTGTGATAAGAAGAATGCTGATCAGTGTGTTGTGGCATATTTGGATGATATCCTAATATTCTCTGATAATCTTGAAAACCACAGAAAGCAGGTCCGTATAGTTCTATAGCGCCTTCGTACCCACCGCCTATACATTAAACTAGAAAAATGTGAGTTTGAACAAACAGACATTCAATTCCTGGGGTATGTAATAACTCCCAAAGGTTTAAGTATGGACGCAAGTAAAATTAAAGCTGTGCTGGACTGGCCCATCCCCAAGAATGAAAAAGATGTTCAGAGATTTGTGGGGTTTGCCAATTTTTACAGGCGTTTCATTAAGAATTTCTCTGCCGTTATTAAACCGATCACTGAACTCACACGTAAGGGGACTCCTTTTCAGTGGTCCAATAAGGCGGATACCGCATTTTCCCGATTGAAGACTCTGTTTACCTCTGCCCCTGTCCTGGTACATCCTCAGCCGGAATTACCATTTATTGTGGAAGTTGATGCTTCTGATTCAGCTGTTGGTGCTATACTGTCTCAAAGGACTGGACCTAAGATGCTGTTACATCCGTGTGCCTTCTATTCCCGCCAGATGGTGCCAGCAGAAAGAAACTATGACAAAGGGAATAAAGAACTATTGGCTATAAAAGCTGCCTTCACCGAATGGAGACATCTCTTGGAGGGAGCTACCCATCCAATTACTGTCCTCACAGATCACAAAAATCTGGAATGTATTCGATCAGCTAAGAGACTGTCAGCCAGACAAGCACGCTGGTCCCTATTCTTCTCAAGGTTTAATTTTTTGGTTACATACCGTCCTGGCTCCAAGAATGGTAAGGCGGATGCTTTGTCTAGAATAGCTGACCCCCTCCATACTACCGTAACCAAGACCACCATCTTGCCAGAGGATATATTTATAGGGGTTACATTTCCTTCTGATCTGATGTCTCGCATTAAAAAGGGCTACGCTGAAGACCCAGTTCTTCGTGATCCTCCTCGTGACCTCCATATGACGATGCGTAATGGGTTTTGGATTTTTCAACAACGTCTGTTTGCTCCGGAGTCAGTGCGACTGGACCTTTTACGTCTCTACCATGACTCAAAACCAGCAGGTCATCCAGGAATCCAAAAGACACAAGAGCTACTTGCCCGAATCTTTTGCTGGCCGAAGTATCATGAGGATGTTAAGAAGTATGTGTCCTCTTGTGATGTGTGTGCCAGACATAAGACTCCTCGCTCATCCCCTGTTGGCTTGCTTCAGCCTCTTCCGATTCCTCATCGTCCCTGGGGATCTATATCCATGGACTTTATTGTGGAACTACCTCCCTCTAAGGAACACACTACTATTCTTGTTGTTGTGGACAGGTTAACTAAGATGGGTCATTTCATACCAGCTCGTGGTCTCCCTTCAGCTAAACAGACGGCTGACCTGGTTATTCGGGAAATATTTTGCTTGCATGGAGTGCCTGATGAAGTAGTTTCTGACAGGGGAGTGCAGTTTACATCTCGTTTTTGGAAACATTTTTGTTCTAATCTAGGTATTAATGTAAATCTGTCGTCAGCTTTTCATCCGCAAAGTAATGGACAGACTGAGTGAACCAACAAGACTTTGGAGCAATATTTGCGGTGCTATATTAGTTACCTGCAGGATGACTGGCTGGATTTTCTACCCACGGCGGAGTTTGCCTATAACAATGCCCAACACTGCTCCACTTCTTTGAGCCCATTTTTTGCCAACTATGGTTACCATCCGACCTTTCTAGTCAGTCTCCCAATTACTACTTCCATTCCTGCTGTCACTGACCGGCTAACGGCCTTACGTGATTCCCAAGCACTGTTGAAAGAGACTCTTTTGGAGGCTCAGGAATGTTACAAAAGAGCTGCTGATAGGCATGGAAAGGAGGCCCCAGTCTATCACGTTGGTGACAAGGTGTGGCTGTCAACAAGGAATCTCAATCTTCGGATTCCTTCTCATAAATTGGGTCAAAGGTTCATGGGACCTTTTGAGATCATTGCTCAGATCAATGCTGTCACTTTCCGTTTACAACTCCCGAATTCCATGAAAATACATCCAGTGTTTCACGTTGCACTGCTTAAACCTTTTCATGAAAACACTTTCCCTGGCCGAGCCCTGCCTGCCCCACCTCCAGTCCTCGTGGATGGTGAGGATGAGTACGAAGTGGACAAAATTCTTGACTCCAGGATCTTCTGTAGCAAGCTTCAGTATCTGGTTCGCTGGAAAGGCTATGGTGAGGAGGAGAGTTCGTGGGAACCAGTGGACAATATTCACACTCCTGATCTCCTTCGGTCTTTTCATGTGCAGTACCCTGCTAAACCAGGTAATAGGGCATCCAGAGGCTGCACCTATAGAGGTGGGGGTAATGTGAGGAATTGACTCTGCTGGGTTTTGAACCCTGGTCCCCAGGCTGCTATACCTCTTCCCTACCACTGCGCCAGCCTGCCTGTTGTGAATTCCATTGAGACCTTATAAGCTTGACTCTGCTAGCAATTGTATCAGTACCTAAGTCTCTTCAGCTGTGTCTGGTCCTTGGCCTATATAAGGCACTTCCTGTCTATTGATCCTTGCCAGATTATTGTGTGGTTTCTGATCACTTCAATAAACCTTGTTCCTGTTTTCACCTACAAGTTTGCGGAACTGGATTATTGCTGACCTTGGCTACTGGTCTCCACAACTTTGTGATTTCTATATCATTACAGTGTGGCTATTAAGCTCATTCTAACCCAGACTCTCTCTGTGGACACTTCCTGTTTTCCCTCCTGGACTATGCCCCTGGGGAAACCCCACATACTGGCCCTTTGTTCAAGTCCTGGCGACACCCTGTGAGGTTTATCTTGTTCATGATCTTAGCTCCTACCTCAGTGTTTACCTAATGGGGGGATGGTCAGAATCTGTAACACATTTCTACAAATTTTTCATAACTTTAAAAGTATGCATCACATTCACATAAAAATGATACAAATTGGTCCAGTGGTTCAAAAGTTAGATCATAGTCCTTTCTGACCAAATGAAGCATGGCTTCCATGTCTTTGTAGGGGGAAAGTCAACATGGGCCGTAGTCAAACGGCAGAATGTGGGCAACCAAGCTTCTCCAATTCGCAGTGACAAGACTGATCTCGTCACAGGGTTATAACATAGAAATTGGTGCAATGGAAAAGTCTCCCCCTCTCCAGCTTGCAAGATGGTACTGGCCAAAAAGTTTGTTTCCTATGATTGTGATAGTAGTGAAATATTGCTTGGAGTTAAACATTTTTGACAAAAATGTCTTATTGCAAACTTAAAAGTAGGCAAGAATAATAATTGTATTGTGATAAGGAAATCATTATTATATAGTAATATAATTAACGGATTACTTTATTTGGGATGAATGGATATATCACATATATAGTTGTCAGCAATACGGGTTATTGCTAACGCTTGCGGGCTTGCATAGCGAGCCCGCCGCGACTGCGGCCCTCGCTTTGCTTGCAAGGAGCCCCAAAGGCGCTCCTTGCGCTGGTGGAGATGAGCGCCCCCCTGCAACCCCCTACAAATTTCGCAAGGGTCCGCATTTGCGGAGGTGGAGGCTCCCGCGTCGTCTGCAATGAGCTGCAGGCTCATTGCTGGCTGCAAATACGGACCGTCGCAAAGTGAGGGGCCGCATTTGCAAAGGTGGAAGTTCTACGGCGCCTCACAACCCATTACAAACGACCACACAAGTGGGACTTTGCAAAAAAAAAACGCAATGACTAACTACGTACTTACACAAAACAATACGAGCCGCGGGACTTAAAAAATAAAAAATTGCGGACTTACACAAAAATAATTACAACCCGCAGGACAGCGGCAAACATTAAAAAACACAAAAATACACACAAAAATAAAAACCTTACCCACAGCAAGGGGGGACACCCATGACCTCTGCAACACTGCTTAAACCGCGATTTCTGTCAGATTTACAAAGTTTCAACACTCGAAAATCCCCTAAGCGAGAGAAAAAATGGCCGCAGAAAAAAAAAAAAAAAAACACGTCCCCTAAAGCCGCTAAATACCACAAAGTAAATACGTCTTTTACAAAAACCTGTACGACCTACAACATACACCATTAGCAAGGACGCTAAATCATACAAAACCCGCCTACCACATACACATTCACCGCCATTTTATAACACTAACTTACAGAATGTGGAAGTACACAGCTACACTAACGGCTTCCCCTCGCGCACGAAGCCTATTTACACTACACACAGCACACATTGCTGACACACCTCAGCTCAACAACAGTTATCTTTTATTTGCTGAATTATTTTAATGATATATTCCGGAACTTTTTCCGGGACACATCTAAATAAATATGTTATTTTGGGGACGATACTCATATTAACTATGGCTATTCTAGCCGACCAAGAGAATCTTGTTGTATTCCAGTCATATAATAATATTCTAATCTGTTTTAATATTTCTGTTATTTTATTAACTATAATTTTATTATTTTGAAACGTAAATTTTATACCTAAATGAGTGACATACTTAGTATTCCAATTAAATGCATATAGTTTTTTTAATTTGTTTAATGAATCTTGCTCTATATAATTATGAATAATGTCTGATTTCAGAGGATTTATTTTAAAATACGAAACTCTACCAAAATCAGTTAGCAATAGTTGTAGATTAGCGCATGAATCCATCGGATCAGTTAATGTTAGCATGATATCATCTGCAAATAGCATTATTTTGTAATCGTTGTTTCCTATTTTTATACCTTTAATATTTTCAGCTTTCCTTATTAAAGAGGCCAATGGTTCCATAAATAGCAGAAAAAGCAATGGGGAGAGGGGGCATCCCTGTCGTGTACCATTACTGATCCCGAACCTCTCTGTTTCGAAGTTTGTACCTGTAATATCAGCTGTTGTATCCTTTATAGATAGCTTTAATTGTTTTAGAAGCGAAATTGACAAACCCAACCTTCTGTAATACTGCATCCAAGAATACCCAACTAACCCTGTCAAATGCCTTTTCTGCATCCAGTGACAGGATTAGTGTGGGGATCCTTCTTTTCCTAATGGAGAACATTAAGTCAATTAGACGTCTGGTGTTGTCTGATGTCTGAGGGCCTTGAACAAAGCCCGATTGATCGAAATGTATCAACTTTGGTATAATTTTGTTTAATCTGTTAGCCATGATTTTTGTATATATTTTAGATCTATATTAATAAGTGAAATAGGACGATAACTAGTTACTACTTCTGGATTTTTCCCAGGTTTTAAGATATTAATTATTTTAGCTTCTGATAGTTCTGACGGCATTTTCCCGTGATTTTTAATCTCATTAAACATATTTTGTAAATGTTCACTAATTTCTTTTTTAAACATTTTATAGTATAGATGGTCGAAGCCGTCTTGACCTGGGGCTTTATTAACTTTTGCTTTATTAATTACATCCTCTATTTCTTCCACGGAGATATCTTGGTTTAAAAATCTTTGATCTTCTTCTTGTAATTTTGGTAGAGTCACTTCACTCAGAAATGTATTTATCTCTTCTTTACTGGGTTTTTTAAATGTGGAATTATTATTTAAATTATATAGAGAGCTATAAAACGTCTTCATAATTTCACTTATTTTATCAGGGTGAGTGTTCAGAATGTTATCAGGTCCTCTTAAACTATAGATTTTATTTTGATTTTTTTGTCTTTTTAATTTATTAGCCAGGTATTTACCTGCTTTATTACTAATTAAAAAATTGGATTGTTGAAATTTCCAAATCCGAGAATCAACCTGATTTTGTAGAATTTTATTTATTTGGGCTTTCTTTTTTGCGATCAACTCTGATCTTTCCACCAATGGGTTCGTTCTATTTTCTCTTATTTGTTTCTCCAGTTCTATATAAAGTAATCTCAAGGGTTTCCCCCTTTCCCCATGCATCACTGCCATCCGTGAAATCATTTGACCTCTTATTACTGATTTATATGCACACCAGAGCATGGATGGTGAGTCTACGGTATTTTTATTAATTTTAAAAAATTCATTTGTTTCCTTTTTTAGGAATTTCAAAGTGTGTTCATTCTTGAATAAAATCGAGTCTAGCTTCCATTTTTTTTTTTTTTTACTTATCTTTTCTTCTTTTAAAATAATACATACCATTGAATGATCTGACCATGTAGCGGTAGTTATTTCTATATCCTTGATCTGTCTTGTTGTATGTATGTATATCTGTTAAAAAAATAGTCTAATCTTGAGTAAGAATTAAAACGATTTGAAAAAAATGTATAATCCCTCTCATCTGGATGTAATAATCTCCATGCATCGAAGAGATCATCGTTAGATGTTATTTTTTCAAAATCTTAAGAGGTCTTTTTAATCTGATTTTCAGATTTTTTTTTTATTGTTCCTATTCTATCTTTTACCGGATCCAGCACCATATTAAAATCGCTTCCAATTATTACTTGTCCCTTTCTAATTTTTTTTATTTCTTTCAGTATCTTTTTAAAGTATCTAATTTGTTTTACATTTGGGAGATATATATTGGCTATTGTCATATTTACTCCATTTATTGAACCACACCATATTATATATCTTCCTAAGGGATCAATAATTTTAGCTTCCTCAAGGACTTCTATATTATGACTAAAAATAATTGATACCCCTCTCGATCTTTTATTATATGTTGAATCTATTTTAATATTATAGTTTTTATTATTTACATATCTTAGGGTGTCTTTACCCCAATGAGTCTCTTGTAATAGGAGAACATCTGCTTTATTTTTTTTATAATTATTATAAGCTATTTTCCTTTTTGATGGTGAATTTAGTCCATTGACATTATGAGTTTTTATTTTAACCATTTTTTACAATTAATGCATTTACCTTTATCTTTTGTATTTTTTGTGGTCTCTTTTTGATATATCTAGTTCTCTCGCCTCTTATCATTAATTATACCTGTATAAACTGTACCCCTGGGAAATTCATTCATTCGTACTATCTTACAAACCTTGGGCATATTTTTCTTAGAGCTTGAACTAAGTCCAAGTTTACTTATTTTCATATTTTTGCCCTCCTTGTCTATATTATTTTTTAGGGCTATTATGCCAATTTTAGGAAATGCTAGGAGTTTTAATAAACTTACTAGTTCATTAGTTGGGAGATCATGTGTTCTTGTTTCCCTATTTTTTCCCATTCTTAATTATTATAACTTTTTGTATTAATTTAAATTTTTCACTTACTCTCATTTACCCCTCTTATCTTCTTTTGATCTTTTGTCCAACTACAACTCTATAGGGGAGTATGAAAAATAGGGAAGTATTTCCTTAGCCTCAAAGACCGAAATATTGCCCTGTATTGTATTTTATATGATATCAACCTACAATTATATATATTACATTTTTTTAATTTTGGACTGGATCCTACCATCCTGACTCCTCCCACCTCATCCCCTCATATTTGTCCAACAATAAATAACTTTACTTCTATTCTTAAATCAATTTCTGTCAGGACTTTAACCACATATATTTATATAATACCCTTTTGACCTTTTACCCTGGAATAACAAAGTACCTAAATTTCCCCCTATATAACTATAACCGAAAGGAAGTCCATACCATTTTCTCTAGATCTTGTAATCAACTCAATCTAAGACTTTAATATTTACCAATAATCTTAATAATAATATTTTCAGATACCCCTTTTTCTCTTTTTTTTTTTTTATTTTCCTTTTTCCTTCTTTTTTTCCCCTCTTTTCCTCTTTTACTCCTAGAGGAATAATATGGACTCCCCTCGGTACAAATCGCTTAAAATCTTAAAATGTTATTGCTTTATGTGTTTTAAAGTGTTTAACAATATATTGAATATTTCTATGTATCTATAAAGTGCATATCAATAAAGTGCTTAATTTTCCCCCCATTACATTCGTGCTCTCTCAAAAAATTTACTTCCTAACTATCATTTTATACTAGGGATAATCTCAATTATACTAAGTATTAATAATTCCTACTGTATACTCAAAATTCGTATTGTTATTCTTTCTACAACCTCTTATATATCACCAGTGAATCTATCTAATCTTCAAAAAAAAAAAAAACATTTTTTTTATTTTGTTTTTTGTTTTTGTTTACTCCTTTATATAATTACAGTGCTTCAAATACTATTTTTAAATTTCTATACCTCTATAATGTGCATAAATAAGGTGCTTATATTTCGCCACCATAATATAGGTTTTCTACTCCTTTGCATACTTATTTAAGGTGCTTCATATTCTATTATTTAACTTCTATATTTCTATAAAGTGCATACAAATAAAGTGCTCAAAATTCACCACCATAGTATTGGTAATCTCTTGGAGGATGTTTGTATCCTTTCTCCTATAAACCACTACTACTATCCAATTATGTATATAGACCAACCCCAAAAGGGGAATAGCTTAAAAAAAAGAACAGTAAAAAATTGCATCCATATGTAGTCCACTTTTCTTCTAGGATCTTTTCCTCTCTTCCTTAACCTCTATTATTTCACGACCCATTCCGGGTTCTTTAAGTTTAGTTCGGTGTGAATTTTAGGAAGAGTTGAGAAGTCCACCTCTATATTCCATTTTTGTAGCAGCAAAAGTCCTTCTTTAACAGAGTCTATTTTGTTCCAAGTATTATCTTTCATTATATATAGTCCCGTGGGATATTTCCATCTGTATTTAATTTCTGCTTCCCTTAAACTTTGTATTATTGCTGTATATTCTCTTCTTTTATTCAGAGTATATTTAGACAGATCCGGAAATATTTTGATTTTATCGTATGGGACATCCATTGGTCTTTTTATGGAATTGGCTTTGATTATTGTGTCTCTATAGTAAAGGGATTGAAGATTGACTATAACGTCCCTAGGTATATTTTTGTCTAGTCCTCTAGGGAGGGGAATCCTGTGGATATTTTCTATTTTCGTGTCTTCTTTAGAAGTTTGGGGTGATAAGTTATTAAATAGATCTTTAAGATATCCTGGTAGATCTTTTTCCAGTATATTTTCATTTATTCCCCTTATTCTTATATTTTTTTTCCTTGATCTATCTTCCATAAGATTTATCTTCATATTTAATTCTTCAATTTTATATTCTAAATTGTTTGTATATTTCAGTAATGCATTATTATCCATGATTAATTTATCACATTTAATTTCCAGTTAATTTATTCTTTTACTTATTTCTTTTACTGAATTTGTATTTTCTAACATCTGTTTTGTTAATTCCATCGTAATCTTTTCTTGGAAATCATGTAGAAGGTCTTTCATTTTTAAATATGTTAATGGATCCTCTTGTGGTTTTTCAGTATTATCAAGGGGAGAATGTACTATTTTCTTTGAGGAGGAAATTACAGATTGTTCCAAAAAAGATGAGTCTGATTGTGTTATTTCTAGTGTACTAATTTTTTGATTTGGCGAAAAAAAAATTGATTTGTTTCTGGAGCCCCTGTTTTCTTCTCCTTACTTTTTATTTTTATAGCGTTTTTTTTTTTTTTATTTGCCATCTTATTATTATTGGGAGGTAGTCCTGTGGGATCTTGATTTTAGTCTTTTCCACTTAGCTTTTTTTTTACAGTCCTTTTGTTTTACTTGTCTTATATACTTTGTATTGGTTGAATAACCTTTTTGTAAAGTCTTTAAAGGGTACTTTCTATATCTTTGCGCCCTTAGCCTCTTGCCTCTTGCATATTTTCATAAAGCTTATTATATATTTATTTTATTTTTTTACCTTAACCCTTTCTCCTCAACTCCCTCTGCCTCAACATATTTCCATTATCCTTTTCTTTTCTATACCCCAATATAGCTCTCTAGCGGGTTCTAGCAGGTTCAATTGATATTCCTGGGGCGTAATATGCCTCTTACAAATGTTCTCCTTTATTTTTCGGACTTTTAAATAGTTCGTTTGTTCATTAGTCCAAACTTTGTCTCCCGCGATTCTTTCGCGGGGGAACTCTCTCCTTCGTGCGCCTTTGCGCGTATTCTCGCGAGATCTTCACGGGGACTGTCTCCGTCCTCCGACTTTTACCAAACTCTGCGAAATAAACTCTTTGGCTTTTATCCGCCCTTTTATCCCTGCTAGTAGCCTTGAGGATTTGTCTTTTTACTTTTTTTTTTCTTTAGGGCATAATGGGAGGCGGGAGAGGGGAGATGTAAAGGGTAAACTCACAAACGGAATACATATACTTTATATATATTTTTTATAAGCTTTACTTAGCTGCATTGTGTTGTGGAGGTCCTTCTCGAGGCTTCAAGGGCGTCTATTTAGTCGTTGTAGCCTTGGATCCGGTATGGGCTCAGGGTAGCCGCTGTCTGCTGTACATGACCTCCCAGCTCTCCTACCACCAGCTCATCTTCGATCTGGTGTGTGTTCCACTTCCGGTACCGCCCTCATGGTGCAAAATGCATCTCTTAATATAAGTCCAATCAATCCTATCAAACGCTTTCTCTGCATCTAAAGATAGTAGCATTAGTGGTATTTTTTTGTCTGAAGTGATATCCATGAGGTTAAAGATTCGCCTAGTGTTATCAGGTGCTTCCATAACCAGGATAAAGCCCACCTGGTCCGGATGAATCATGGTCAGCAACAAAGAGGCCAATCTATTTGCTATGATCTTGGAGTATAATTTGATATAATTGTTCATTAATAACTGCTGCACTGCATCGGGGTCTTTGCTTTCTTTATGTATTACTATAATTTTTGCCTCCAGAAATTCAGCTTTTATAGTTTTGCCCGAGAGGAACTCATTAAATAAATGTTGGAGGTGACTTTAAAAAATTTCCATGAATTACTTGTAATAGTAATTAGTGAATCCATCTGGACCAGATGCCTTATGAGGCTTAGTAGACCCTATAGCTCTTTTTAATTTTCTCTTCAGAGACAGGGGATGTGAGAGAATCTACCGTATATACTCGAGTATAAGCCAACCAGAGAATAAGCCGAGGCACCTATTTTACCACAAAATACTGGGTAAAATGAGTGACTTGAGTATAAGCCAAGGGTGGGAAATGTGCTTCCCCCTGTGTTTCTCTTGTGCCCTCTGTGTCCCCCTCTCTCTTTCCCGTGTCTCTTCTCCCCTCTCCCTTCCCTGTGTCTCTTCCCCCCTCGCTTATCACCCTCCTCAACCCCCCTCCTCATTCTCAACCTCCCTCCTCATCCTCAACCTCCCTCCTCAACCCCATATCCTCAACCCCCTGCTCAACCCCCCTCCTCTACCTCCCTCCACATCCTCAGCCTCCCTCCTCAACCTCCCTCCTCAACCCCCCATACTCAACCCCCCATCCTCACCCCCCCTCCTCAACCCCCCCATCCTCATCCTCCCTCCTGAACCCCCATCCTCATCCTCCCTCCTCAACCCCCATCCTCATCCTCAACCCCCCTATCCTCATCCTCAACCTCCCTCCTCAACCTTCCCCCTCTCCCTTTGCCCTCACTTACCTGCTTCTGCTCCGGCCTCCGCTCCTTCTTGACCCAACGCGCATGTGACATCGGCAACCGGTATATGCTAATGATGTGGCGGGCATGTGACATCACATGTGCTCCGGGTCAAGAAGGAGCGGAGGCTGGAGCAGAAGCAGGTAAGTCAGGGGAAAGGGAGAGGGGGAGGTATTTAGGGGGTTTAGAATGAGGAGGGGGTTTGAGGATGATGAGGGGGGAGGGAAAGAGACAAGGGGGGTTAGAGAGACACAGGGGGTAGGAGAGACACAGGGGGGGTTAGAGAGACACTGGTTAGAGTGACTCGAGTATGCCGAGGGGGCCCTTTTTAGCCTTAAAAAAAGGGTTGAAAAACTCGGCTTATACTCGAGTATATACAGTACTTTACTTTTCGCAAATTGGGGTATCGTAATGGATGACAAAAAAGTCTCTATTTGAAATGCCTTAGTAATCTGGTCTGGTTGGTATACCATGCCATTTTCTTTAGTGAGTAATTTTGGAATAAAAGAGTTTGCTCTCTGTTGTTTAAGTCTTCTAGCTAACATTGTATCTGGTTTGTTGGAAAATCCAAAAAAATCAGATTATGTACGCTGCAATATAGTCACCATTTTCTTTCACAGAATCTATTTCAATTCTTGTTTATATTGAAGAATTTCCTCGAAAATCTGAGGAGAATTCTGAACAGCAACCAGTATTTGAAGGTCTGAATTTTTTTTGTTCAAATTGTTTCTCTGAGACTGATCTAACAATACTGCCTTATGGGCTGCCCAGACTCCCATTTCATCTACTTCGCCACCTCTATTCAGTGCAAAGTAGTCCCCCAAAGCCTTATTAATCTTATCTTTTGTGAGAGGGTCATTAAGAAGTGCCGGGTTTAATGTCCAAGATGGGGAGCGACCTTTTGGGAGCAAATCACACAGTGACACACTTACAAGGTTGTGGTCAGACCATGAGATAGGATGATTTTTTGCGTCAATCAAATTAGAAGCCATTTGTTGTTGTAGCAATATATAGTCGATGCGTGATTAGGATTTATGTCTGGCTGAGTAAAAGGTAAAGTCCTTCCCTGTCAGATTCATCCCCCTCCTTTTATCAAATAAGCAATTTTGGCCCAGGATTGATTTAAAAACCTTAGTAGCGGTGGGGATTTCTGATGGGTTAGAGGGTCCAGATCTATCTCTGTGTGGATCTAGAACTGCATTCATATCTCCGCCTATAACCCAAATAGAATGTTGCCAATTGGAAATTATATTTGAGATTCTGCGAAAGAAAGTGGACTGGTCTGAATTTGGTGCATAGACATTAAGAAGTGATACTGAATTATTGTTAATAATTCCATGAACTGCAATATATCTGCCTTCAACGTCTTTTTGAGTGTTAGTGTGTTGAAAATTAAGTCTTTTGTAAAACAAAACCAAGACAACGTTTGTTTTATCTGTAGCAGATGCGTGATATGATTGTGAGTATGTTTTCCCCCAGTATTTAAGTATTGAATTTTTAAAGTGGATTTCCTGTATCATGACAATATCTGCTCCCAGTCTATGGTATTCCTGAAGGGCTACCCCACTTTTAACTGGCTCATGTAAGCCTTGTGCATTATGTGAAATTATTTTAATGTCCATGACTCACCTGGTGCTTAGATAGAGGAAAGAGACTGAGGACATCAACTAATTAGTCAGGCTTTTTACTAGACTGAAGCAAGATGAACTCCTGGCTGGGACACGAGGAGCAAGAGACTGAGATCTGATAATTATGGGCAGATTCCCTGAGAAAAATATGTATATGGAAAAAAAGACAAAAAGAAGTCAGAGCAGGATTAACCAGACAATTTATGCAACAACATTGTGATGTAAAATTAAATTCGTAGTTAACTAGCTTACTGGTACCTCAAATGAGAAGAGCAATTTCATTATAGTAACTATGTAAGTGAGTATAGATATATTTATATGGTACACTATGGAAGAGAAAGAAAAGGAAGAACAAGAGAAAAAAAATGATAGGTAGCACTTCAGGGTACTTCCAATATGTAGACCAATAAGCTTAAGTGAAGTCCCCTAGTATTGATATGTCCATTAGACAAATAATGAGAGGCATATTTAGGTTGTTGTAGCAACTTGGCTTCTCGGGGTTGATTCAGGAGGAGGGTTGTAATTTTCTAGTAGCTGAATGTTCCATGAAGAGAGAAGTGTAACTCCTTCAAAAGATCTAATGGTGTACAATTTCCCCTCCTTGGAGATGTTCATCCGGAAAGGAAAGCCCCAGTTGTATTTCCAACCTCTGGCTAGTACAAGTTCCAAAATGGGTTTTAGAGTCTTCCTCTTAAATAGGGTTGCTTCAGACAAATCTGAGTAGATACTTGGTTGACGGCCTTCTACTTCAGGGATACTGGTTCTAGCTGCTCTCATTTGGTGGAGAAAAAATGGAACAGTGCTATAACATCTCTTGGTCGATCTGAGTTGGATGACTGACCTCCCAGCGCTCTGTGGACTCTGTCCACTCTATATTACTCTTCACACATGTCTGGCAGAAGAAATTTGCATAATTGTAGCAAATATTGTGGGAAATCGCTCACCAACTCAGGGAGGTTCCTTATGTGGACATTTTGTCTCCGAGATCTGTTCCCTAAATCCTCTCTGACAGTCTGTTGAAATGATTGTTCCTCCTTCATTAGGACCATATCCTCCTCAAGTTGCGTATGTGCACGAAGAAGATCATTGTAATTGTCCTCCAGTAGCGTTGTTTTGGAGTTCACTGCCTTTATCTCAATATCAATAATCAGAAAAGCATTTACACAGTTTATTGATTAATCAGGATAGTAAAAGTTGTGGTTTTGAAAGGAAAGTCAATCATGCTTTAAATATGAGAAGTTGTTCTTAGGTGTACTATTTGGGGTGTTGGTTTTGTAAAGCTTATTCCATTATTATTAACTGAGGCTTGCAGGAAGCTTTCTCACATACCCTTGCATTAGGGCAATATAGGAGTCCCCCTCCCCACAATCCCCAGTACCTGTATATAGAGTTTTTGCTTCAATGACACTTGGAACAGGCCTCCTACTGCTGAATCCGCCAAACAGAAAAACAAGCTGTAACAATGTCCTGTAACAGGGTTTAAAGATGTCTCTTGAATCCAAAACTCTTTCTCCTGCTTAAACTCATAGATGCCAAATGTGTGTTGTGTTTGGGTTCATGTATATCCATCCAGTGCCTTTTAGTCCAGTAGATTTTGAATACAATTCAAAATCATGACCCTAAAATATAAAGCCCTCCCCAATAGTGCACCCTCCTACATCTCTGTTCTCATCCCTAAATACACTCCCACCCGCCCTCTTCGCTCTGCTAATGACCTTCTTCTCTCCTCCTCTCTCATCACCTCCTCTCACTCCCGTCTTCAAGACTTTTCTCTTGCTGCCCCTATTCTTTGGAACTCCTTACCTCCCTCCACCAGACTATCTTCCTGCCAAAAATCCTTCAAAATATCTTTAAAAACACATCTATTCATAAAAGGCTATCATCTTTAGCCTCTTCATTCACTATGCATCTATCACTCTCCTATACTGCACCCACACCCTTTAGAATGTAAGTTTGCGATTTTCATTCTTGTGAGGTGCTCTAGGGAAAGCACGGTGCATATCTGATTGAAAGCTCAATAACAGGGTCTTGCATTATTTTTAATTGTGGGGTTATTGTTTATACTTGTACCTAACCCCTGTATTGCGCTGCGGAATATGTTTGCGTGTTATAAATAAAGGATAATAGATTACTTAGATCTGTGTTAAAGTGAAGCCCAAAAGTTGCTGCACCATTCCAGAGCAACCCAGACTGTTCAGTCACTGTGACCTGATCTTGTAGATCAAATATGATCCAAATTGCTTGGTATTTTCATTTTTTTAAAGCCTTATTGCAGGGAGCTGTGTTGTGTTGCTTCCTCTCTGTTTGCTGCCAGCCACACCCTCCGGACCCCTTGGCATTCTAAACTATAAGTATGGGGACGCTTTGGAACTCTATAGTACCTAATATTACCCTATACCACAATAAAAACATGAAGTCATGGACTTGTACACTGACAGTAACAAGTTGAAGAGATGTCTATGGGAGTATGACTCAGGTTTCGTACACAGACTATTGCTTTGGTCAGTTTGCAATAAATTTCTGACATCTAAGGGTTCGGGGTAGTGACATACAAATGAGGGTCACAAAATATCAAATTATCCTCATTTCTCTTCTAATTTCTTTTGATTGGTTTTCCTGCTTTGGCCATTTTGCCTGCTCAACATACTGATCCCTCGTTTTTATTTCAGGGCCTCAGGGCATTTGCCACCTTTCATATGTGGTTCAACAACGTTTGCAGAGTTTAAATTAGAGTTTTCACAAATGTATTTTTCTCACCTATATTTTAGACTATATACATCAGCACATCCTTTCATCAGAAGAGCAAGCAAACATCTCCCGTCACTGACAGGGATAAAATGAAGGAGTTTGGCACCACTTCAAACTTCTTGCAACTGACCTAGATTTAGTCTGGCAAGCTCATAGGGATATATTCCTATAACAGTAACCAGAGTTGCCTGGTCTATATGGTGAATTACACAGGTGGACATCTCTTTAAGGAACAGAAATATGGGTACCAACCTAGTACCTCCTACTGTCAGCTGATTTCCAACTATTATTTTAAAAAACTGGGTATCATATAATATGATGGGGGAAAGTCTCTAACTACCCATTGAAATTGAGAACTGTCCTAGAATTTTGTTAGGAGTTGCGGGTGGAAGTATCAAAGCACAAATATATTACAAACCTTGTTAACATTTTACAGAAAATGTATTTACAAACTACCAAACACACACACAAACACACACTTTAACCTACCAACCCCCTAAACTGCTTCTAAGGATGTGAAAACACTTAGAACTTTATATTATGGATTGCCTTAGGCAAGGACTTTGAGAGTTAATCAGATCAAATCAATGATGTGTTCAAACTTTTTTGGGGTTCCAGAAGTCTTGTGCTTTTTCACACCACCCTCAAATCCCCTACTTCTAGACTGTCTACTCCCAATAACAATTGATGTTCAAAATCAGTTCCTCGAATATGCATGGTGTAGCTGTGACAATTTGTTTCCAGCCCATGGCTATCCTCGTTTGTCTGACACTCCCTGTCATTGTTGTGTTATATACACCCCCTCTATATCTAACCCCTATAAATATTGTTGACTTTCCAAAAATAAATCAGTTCCCTGCTGAGACATATAGAAATGGTATGTTCTCGTATTTGCTCCTGGCACTGCGATACTGATCCTATCTCCACCCTGCAAGTAACTTGTCCTGGTCACTACCACAGGAAGGTTACTGAGACTCCTGGAAGTGCGGATTCCTGATGGCGAGACCCTGACTGATACAGAAGTCAGATATCAGGGTGCTGGTGCCAAGATTTCCAAGAACCCACTGGTCCATGTGGGTACATAACCTGTAGTCTATAGCAGGTGGCCCTGGGCAGTAATAAGCCCTTCCCTGGATTGTCATATACCTTTTGTTACAATGCACCCAGACTCATTAAATTACCAGTGCCTGTTTGTCCTCCCATAAGTCCTTGTGAGTTTCAACAAAGGGCATTACTACTTTTGAAAGTACACAAGCCTGTCCGGTGTATTTCTGATGGATGGGAAAGATCTTTTTAATCACTTTGCTCCAGTCCAGCTTCCAAGAAATCCTGCATCTATGTTCCAGAGATGCATCTACATAGATCCTGAAGGTATCCTCTCTCCAGGGGGAACTCCTAGCACTGATACACAGAAATCCATAGATGAGAGGACCTAAGTGGTGGGATCCATTCATTGGACAGTCCAGCTGTCGAGTGACACGGCTGTTTTCTATAAAATGCCTCATTCTAAGGAGTGACATTTACACTTTAATGAGTGATACTGCTGTATTCTATAGAGTGACGCTGCAATCTAAGAGTTTAACTGCTGCATTCTATAAAGTGAAACGCAGTATTATATAGAATATCTCTCCTGTATTCTGTAGGGTAATGCTACTGTATTCTATAGAGTGACACTGCAGCATCCTATAGACTGACATGGCTGCTTTCTATAGAGTAATATTGCTGCACTCTAATGTCTAACAACTGAGATGCTACATTCTAAAGAGAGATGCTATGCTATGGAGTAATACTGCGGCAATCTGTAAAGTCACATGGCTGTCTTCTATAGAGTAAAAAAATTTCTCTCTATGGAGAGACACTTCTAGATTTTAAAGTGTTTATTGCTGCATAAAAAAACAATATATATATACATATATAATATCTAAATATCTGTCTAATACAGCAGGCATATGTGTATGGATACAGAAAGGAGAAGAAAAAAGTACACCTTTAAAGGTGTACTTATTTCTTCTCCTTTCTGTACTTAATACTTACACTGCCTAAGACAATCATATGCTGTTGTTCTGTTATAATTTTTTATGTATTCATACTATATCACTACTTACAACTAGTATTACCCCATTTTTGATTTATTGGCCTCTTTTTGTAAAATATGTGTATGGATGCCATGTTTAAAATGGTCATGGATTACAAGAGTGAAACCTTTGTGGGCACATTTCCATGTACCTGCCCAGGTTCCCAGAATGCAGTGTAATAACTGTATTTCTCGGAATTCTGATATACATATATACATGTGTGCATAAATATAAATATATATACATATTTATATCTATAATGTGTCATAGTTGCATAATGCCCCTGTCTTGGCTGCAGTCTCCACCTCATACACTATTCCTGTGTTAGAATGGATTTACCTTTGATGGGAGCAGTGTGCTCTGGCTCCCCCATTCTGACCCCCAGGCTGCACAGTGTGGCAGCACCGCATCATAGCGACAGCCAGAGCTCAACCGGCGAGATTCAACATGGAAATGGCAGCTGGGTGAAGGGGGCTGGGGCAGGAGGACCGGGGGGCAGGAGGACTTGGGATGAAAAATGTACAGCATTGGGGCCCCTAGACAGAGGCAGGCCCTGGTGCATAGCACCGCTTACACCGGCGGTATATAACATACTTAAAGAGACACATATAACATTGATCATAGATCCATTTAATTAATAATTAAACACATATTAAACACAAATACTTTTAGTAACTTCTGGAAGTTATCATTTTCTTGATGTAAGACCGATGGCGGATATCTCTGGGTGCTTGGTATACATTTGCTGCCAAGCCATTGTACATGTAGATACAGTTACATGCGTATGAACTGTTTGTGTTGGTGGCACAGTGGAAACTGTGTGTTTTGAAATATCTTGGACAATTTTCAACTTTGTAATACTCTCGCTCATCGAACACGTTGATTATTCTTATTTTTGTTCTTTTTCTCAGTTTGAAGATTATTCTGAAAAACTTCACAATTCTGCTCTTTATTTCCTTGAAGCTTGCTGCTATATTGTCCATTACAGCCTTGATGTTATTCTTCAACTTGTTCTTAGCAGTGTTTGGAGGTTCAATAACCAAAGGTATATCAATGATTACTTGGTTCTTTAGACGGGTACACCCACCATAAGCGCATGGCAACACGACTGTGTATTCTGGTACGTTGGTGGGGAGGTTTTTATCAGGTGGTTGATGTTCTTTTCGACATCCTATGTACAGGTTCCAGCAGAGACATCTGATTTGATATAAGGGCAATGCTGTTTGGCTTTCCTCCTTTTTCAGAAACATTTGTGTCACAATGTGTTTGTCTGATGATCCATAATAATTAGTTAGAAATATCGCCATAACGATAAAGGTAAAAAATACAGTAATCACGACTAAAATAAAGATTAATGCAGGCAAGATGGTGGTGGACTGCATGATTTTCAATCTTCAGTCTTCTTTGAAAAGCTTTTAAAAATGTCCAAAGCGCCAAAGTCAGGAGACAGTAGGTCAGGTCATGTAGAATAAAAGGTAAGTACAAAATAGAAGCCAAGGCATTGTATAGGGCAAGAATGTTTATGATGTCACATGGTGATGTCATAATGCTTACAAGAGAACCTGGTAAGATGGCTTGGGTATGATACAGCTCCCAGACATGGAATAGATTGCTTTTCCTTAAGGTCTAACTTTGTTCTTTGAGAATGTACTGACAGCAATATTTGCTCGGCACAATTGACAAATCAACATGTTCTATATTTGAGTCAACTGATTCATCCCAACATAACAAATATAATAAAGTACAAATCCTCAGCAAGATGATGTGCAAATGCAGTAGGTCTACCCAATCTCTGAAATGAGCCCCTTGATTTCTGCATCTCAGCTAAGTGGTAGCCATTGTGTTGTTGGTGAGGTCGCCCTCATTGCTCTTGTGCAGTGGGTCAGATGTTGAGCTGTATACAGATATTCTTATATGAGATTCAGTCAAAAATGACACACGTCTTTTAACAACATGTTTATTGGTTCAACAACATAAGAAAAGCCGCAGGTTCCCTATCATGTGACAGGTTTGTATCTTAACTTTTCCTGTCTTAATGCCCATTAACACCACACGGGCCATTTCATTGTACCATAACGTTTATATATACTGTATATATTAATTCAGTGCTATGTAATTGCAGCCAGTATGTGTATTTTAGATTGTGCAATCTACAGTTTCTGTCCTTGGTCATAAATAAAAGTAAAACAGTGTATATTCAGTATATACATCTACATTCTCAAAAGATCAATTGCTTGTATTAATGTAAAAATTATGACTAATTTTATTGACCCACAATAAAAACTTTTGCTGAAAAATTTACAATTTTTCATATTTATATACACAGCTATCATGCTTAAATATATTGATAGAAAAATGTTGAAAATGTGTCTGGCCTTCTGGGTCAGGAAAATGATTTCAACTTTGACTAAGAGCATAATTATTCAGGGAAAAAATCCTAAAGCTAATTTTTATAGATACTATGATGGAAGTTAGGTGTGTGAGAACGTTTAAATTTGTGGAGAACTCCATGGCAGGAGAGGCGGAAGGGGAGTGACGTCAATTTGAGTCAGATCCAGTTATCAACAGATCATTCTCCCTTGTCTCTCACCCAACCCCTCCAATTAATAGGAGAAAAAATACACCCTCCATATTCAGCTCTCAGGTAGTGATGCATCAAAGCAAGATGGAATCTTCTATTCATAAAGAGAGTCTTCCAAAATTCAGATTTTTCAGAAAATTCAGAGTGTATTCATTAGGTAGTTAAACACATTTTTCTTGAACTACACCTTTAAGATAAATACAGAACATTGGGAACAGATAAGATATGTTTTCAGTTGTTTGGAAAGTCAGGCACAATGTTGTGAAACTTAACAGTAAGATTAAATGTAAGTGCACCTCACAGTAAAATTACCTTTCTCCTCATGGTCCAGGCCAACAATTAGTTCTCTTGATATACAAAATGAAAGCCCTAACAGATTCTGCTAAAATTATGATTTTCTAAAAAAAATTGTTCTATTCTCATAATTTTTTCACAACTGAAAAATGTTGTAAGTTTTACATACCTCGCAAACATGTGGTATTTTTTAAATTTACAAGGAAATATAAGCCAATGCACATATTTCATTGACATTAGTAGACCAGCTTCGCCTAGCAAGTTTATTACTTTACAATATTGCAACTGCAGCTGGGCATTCTGGGTAGTGACATATTATTATTATTGTTTATTTGTAACTTGCCAACATATTCCGTAGCGCTATCCATAAGTTGTGATCAAGGCAAAACAATATTAACACATTAAAAAGATGTCTTTGAGCTTAGAATCCAGTGTCCATAGAGCTTTCCCCAAAGCACCGTGCAAGATTGAAAACTCGCAGACTTACAATCTAAAGGCATAAAAATGAGTCTCCAAGGATATCACCTAATTTGCACATCACCCCACATTTTCTTACAGTGGGGTTTTTAATGATGCTCAGAGGAGAGTAATCTGTGTGTGTGGGAGATGAGTAAGGTCTGAGGGTGAGTAGAGGAGGCTGTGAATGTGGAAGATGAATCAGTTATGAGAGGAGAGTAGTGGACTCTATGGATATGCATGGCATCTGAAAGAGAACGGTGGAGCTTGTGTAAATGGGAGATGAGAGTGGTCTGTAGATGTGGGATACAAAAGAGGTCTGTGGGGTGGGTAGTGACGTCTATATTTAATCCTCTTCTAGCTTTAAAAGCTAGCATAATTTCTTTTATTTTTCTCTATGTGGCCTATATGTTGCACTTCTAGGGCTAGATACCACAGCATCTTTGCTTTAATCAGAAGAGTGAACGAACATCACCTGGCTCTGCCAGAAATACTATGTAGGAGCTGGCACACCATCGTCTTGTAGTTTGCATATTTTTAAGCTGACAATTTTCAAATAGCATTTTCCAGTATAAGTAACCAGGCTTTGATGGCTTGCCAGTCTTGGTTGGGTTTCAGTATTTTGTGGAAAACAATGGTCTCTTCCTACTAGAAACAGAACCTTACTTCACACTGTAATCCTGTAGCAGCAATTCATCTAGATGAAGTGCTTCATACTGCCACAGTCTTCAAACTTGAAGTACAAATCTTCTGAAACCCCCATCTTTCTCTGTTAACTGATTATTTGACAACTCTGTAATTCAACTACAAAGAATGTTTTCTTTTGTGGGTTTGGTTAACATCGACTTTCTTCTAGAATAGAAGATAATAATGATATAGTGGAAACAAAGAGACTTAGGACAATCTTAAACCATATTCTCAAACAAATACAATTAATAGAAGAACTCATAGTCTACCTTCATTAACCCAAATTGCGACAATGTAAATGTGCTGATACTCTCTAAAGTAGAGAAAAGATGACCACACAACTAAAAGAGCAAAGAAACTCTGATAATATGTGAAAAGTACCATATATACTCAAGTATAAGCCGAGTTTTTCAGCCCTTTTTTTAAGGCAAAAAAGGGCCCACTTGGCTTATACTCGAGTCACTCTCCCCCCCCCCGTGTCTCTCTAACCCCCCGTGTCTCTAAGCCCCCCGTGTCTCTAACCCCCCCATTTGTCTCTATCCCCCCGTGTATCTCTAACCCCCCTGTGTGTCTCTAACCCCCTCGTGTGTCTCTCTACCCCCGTAGCTCTTTTCCTCCCCCCTCCTCAACCTAAACCCCCCTCAACCCCCCCTCCTACACCTAAACCCCCCTAAATACCTCCCCCCTCTCCCCTCACTTACCTGCTCTTGCTCCGGCCTCCGCTCCTTGACCCGGAACCCAGTATATGCTAATGACGCGGCGCGCATGTGACGTCACATGTGCGCTGGCGCCGGGTCAAGGAGCAAGAGCATGTAAGTGAGGGGAGAGGGGAAGGTATTTAGGGGGGTTTAGGTGGAGGAGGCGGGTTGAGGAGGGTTTAGGTTGAGGAGTGGGGTTGAGGGGGATTGAGGGGGAGGTTGATGGGGGTTGAGGTTGAGGAGGTGGGTTGGGGTTAAGGTTGAGGAGGGGGGTTGAGGGGGGTTGAGGTTGAGGAGGGAGGTTGAGGATAGGGGGTGAGGATGAGGAGGGGGTTGAGGATGGGAGGGTTGAGGAGGAAGGTTGAGGAGGGGGTTGAGGATGGGTGGGTTGAGGAGGAAGGTTGAGGAGGGGGTTGAGGATGGGGGGTTGAGCAGGGAGGTTGAGGAGGGGGGTTGAGGATGAGGAGGGAGGATGAGGAGGGAGGTTGAGGATGAGGAGGGAGGTTGAGGAGGAGGGGTTGAGGAGGGGGGTTGAGGAGAGAGGATGGAGGGGATGAGAATGAGGATGGGGTTTAGGAGGGAGGATGAGGATGGGGGGCTTAAGGAGGGGGTTGAGAATGGGGGGGTTGAGGAGGGAGGTTGAGGATGAGGAGGGAGGTTGAGGATAAGGAGAGGGGTTGAGGATGGGGGGTTGAGGAGAGAGGAAGAGGATGGGGAGTTGAGGAGGGAGGATGAGGATGGGGGGTTGAGGAGGGAGGATGAGGAGGGAGGTTGAGGAGGGGGTTGAGGATTAGGAGGGAGGTTGAGGAGGGGGTTGAGGATGAGGAGGGAGGTTGAGGATGAGGAGGGAGGTTGAGGATGAGGAGGAGGGGTTGAGGATGGGGGGTTGAGGAGAGAGGATAAGGAGGGAGGTTGAGGAGGGAGATTGAGGATAAGGAGGGAGGTTGAGGATGAGGAGGGAGGTTAAGGATGAGGAGGGAGGTTGAGGAGTGGGGTTGAGGAGGGTGATAAGGGAGGGGGGGGAAGACACAGGGCAGGGAGAGGTTGGAAGAGACACAGGGAAGGGAGAGGGGAGAAGAGACACAGGGAAGGGAGAGGGGAGAAGAGACACGGAGAGAGAGGGGGACACAGAGGGCACAAGAGGGACACAGGGGGCAGCACATTTCCCACCCTCGGCTTATACTCGAGTCACTCATTTTACCCAGTATTTTGTGGTAAAATGGGTGTCTTGTCTTATACTCGAGTCGGCTTATACTCAAGTATATACAGTATATAAAACTATCACCAAAGGAACAGGAAAGAACATGTTACAGATGGAAAAATTTAAATAATGAGAATTTGTCAGGAACCGGGTATTAGAAAAAAACAAAAACAGGATATAAAAAGCTTGGTGAAGATCCCATTAAATCAAAACTCCAATGCTTGTATCAGTGTGCAGAAACAATAGCAGCATCACAGTCAAGCATTGAAAGCATACTATTTATCTACACGCAGCAATACAGAGGCAGAAACGGGAAACCAGATACTGCGATCGGATTTCTCCCTGGATCAATACTCTCTCTAATTGTCCAGGATAACTCTGAATGCCCTTTTTAATTAGGAATAAATCCAGTCCCCTTTAAAAGTTATCTATTGAATCTGCTGTCACATCTCCTCTGGTAGAGAATTCCACAGATTAACCCGCCTTACTGTGAAGAACCCTTTTCTTTATTTAAGGTGGGATCTTTTTACTTCTAACCTCAAAGGATGTTCTCTTTTCAGTTGAAAACCTCTTAGCACAAAAAGCTCCCTTGACAAATCTTTATACTGACCCTGGATGTATTTATATAAGGTAATCAAATCTCCTCTTAGGCACCTTTTTTCTAGAGAAAATAAGCCTAATTTGGTTAGTCTTTCTTCATAACTTAGCCCCTCTTTTCCACTTATTAGTTTTGTTGCCCTTCTCTGTAACTTTTCCAGCTATAAAATATCCTTTTTATAAAGTGGTGCCCAAAATTGTACTCCATATTCCAAATGAGGGCGTACTAGGGATTTGTATAGTGGCAGAATTATATTTGCTTCTCTGGCTTCTATACCCTTCTGGCTAATATTTTATTTGCCTTTGCAGCTGCTGCTTGGCTTTGAGTACTGTTACCTAGGTGGTTGTCCACAAGTACTCCAAAATCCCTTTCAATATCTGATACCCCTAAATTCGCTCCATTAAGATTATAAATTGCATGGCTATTTTTCCTTCCCAGTAGCATAAATTTACATTTATTCATATTAAATTTCATATGCCATTTAGATGCCCATTCCTCTAATTTATTTCCTCTAATTTATGTAAATCCCTTTGGAGGGAAAGTACATCATTATTTGATTTAATTACACTTGCACACTTTCAGAACTCCTGCCAGACAGGAACAGAAGCAGCAGTGCTGGATACGTGCAGAGCTTCAGACAGATAGGAACAGAAGCAGCAGTACTGGACACCACAGCTGTAGCAGTGAAACAGGCAGGACAAATAATTGCAGCAGAAACAGTCATAACCCTTTGAGTGATATGAGCCAAACTAACTAGGTGCAGATTGTGTGGACTTATGACCAAAAGGAGCAAACCCATGTTTCCTAGGTCTCCCTTGTGACCTACTCAGTCTGTGTCATTACAGGCCGTAGATTGACCAGAACAACCAGTGGGGCCTTCCTTTGCCTACCCTGAGGCCTAACAGAACAGGTACTCCTAATACAATTTCCCCACAAGCAATCACATTTTCCTTATGCAATTACTGTATACTATCACTAACTGCTAATGAAAAATATTCTCCACATGGAGTAAACATTTTCTCCTTGAAATCTTTTCACATAATATTAGTCAGCTATTCATGAAAATGCATCCACCCAAAGAATTCTAATATCATAATTTTCGTTTCTCCCAATAAAGTCATCATCTTTTCTTGGATATTCTTCCATATAAGTTGTCACCAAATCTTCATGGATATTTAGTGAGGTTGCCCATCGCTTTGGGACATGTAGTGAGGATTTAAACAAGCAACCTACTGAAGATAATCCTGAATGTCAGGAAAAGCAAGGTGGTCAGAAGACCATTATGTATGATTTGTGCTGGAAGCTTGGTTCATGGGGAGGCAAACCCTATTTCAATATAAACGGTAAGCACGGATGGTCAAACAGGCAAAAATAGAAAATAGATGGGCAGAGGTTCAAGGCAGACAAAGGTTAGATTCACTAGGTCCAAACAGAAAGAAACACAGGGAACTGGTATGCAACATAACAGACACGTAAGGGAAGACTGGCTTGAATAACTCTGCAAGTTGCTGCTGATCAGTGATCGTGACTTATAGCAGCTTCATTTCTTAATGGAATACTAATGGAGAAGGAAATTCAGTGCTAGTGAATCAGGGTGCTAGTACTTGCTGTAAATCTCTACTCACCATACCAGTCATGTCACAGCAGGCACTGCCTTCAGATACCGATAAGATGCCATGAGGTGTCCAGTACAAGTACCATCTATTGTATATAACTTAACCTTATCAGATACAGGTCTCTTGAGTGATCAAAATGAAGCCTGGACATTACCACCCATTTCACAGAAGTAAATTATAGATGAAAGGATGCAGAGTTCAGCGGTTACAGAGCCTTAATAGAAAAGGGAAGGTGTAGTAGTCTACTCATTGTAGAACAGCATAAAACAATTTTAGTGGTGTTGATGGCTTTTAAAAGTAAACCAGCTTTTTAGTATCATTTTAAAGGACTAATCACTACTTTATGAGCAGTGCTCATAATGTACATTAGATGTTGCTGTTGTACTTTGTTTTTTCATCAGTTTATTCACATAGGAGATCACCCCCCCCTTGAAGCCCATTAATGACATGATCATTAAATTGTATGTAACAGATTCCAGTGTTTAGGGTTTATGACCCAATACTGAGATCATATCACTTATGACAAAAATCCGTATTTGTCGTATTATTCAGACGCGCTTGCATCTTTGTGTTACATTTCCTGATACTTTTATTATCTTGATCTTTATATATTTACTAGCAACTTGCCCATCAAAAAATGGCGGCAATAAGATTGTAAGGCAGGTAATGGTTTGGACGAGACATTCATTTTGTTGGCGGTCGGAGATCCTTCGGCGCTCATTGCGAGGCTGTTGGTTGTATTTTTTTTCTGATAGGCGCTTTTGCTGTTGTTCTTTGGTCGGCGGTGATGTGTTTTTTGCGCTTATTGCAAGGCTTTGTATGCTATGAGCAGCGTTGGCGCTCGTTGTGAGGCACGCAGTGAATGGCTTTTATGTTTAATGTGATAATGTTTTTTTTGTGTATATGTATTTTTGTATGCTTATGAAATAATTACTAAATGAATATACTTTACCTATTTGTAAGTAATATATGCAGGAAGCATTGTGCTGAAGAGCTGACAATCTGTTTTCATGTTCCTGCAGCATACAATGTAGGTTTTCAGTGCTGTGGAGCTGCTGTGTAAGTGTCAGCAATGTGTGCAGTGTGTAGTGTAAATAGGCTGCGTGCGCGAGGGGAAGCCGTTAGGGTAGCTGGGTACTTCCGCATTGTGTAAGTTAGTGTTGTAAAATGGCGGGGAATGTGTATGTGGTACGCGGGTGTGGATGATTTAGCGTCCTTGTTAATAGTGTATCTTTACCTTGTACGGCTTTTTAGGAAAATCCGTATGTGTTTTGCGTGTTTAGGGTCCTGTAGCCTCGTTTTCTTTTTTTCAAGGGCCATTTTTTCTCTCACTTAGGTGATTTTAGGGTGTCTAAACTCATGAATTTGGACTTATTTGGAGGTGTAACTTCACTTGCAGAGGCCCGCCTTGCTGTGGGTAAGCTTTTTATGTGTTTGTTGTGTGTATTTATTGTGTTTTTAATGTTTTTAAGTGCGTGTGGTTCGGGCGTT
The DNA here is from genome assembly GCA_027410445.1 of Discoglossus pictus. NCBI lineage: Eukaryota > Metazoa > Chordata > Amphibia > Anura > Alytidae > Discoglossus > Discoglossus pictus. Next base: position 42,726,749 of record CM050172.1, on the reverse strand, counting down.
AAGGTCGTATTTTTGTGAGCTTGTAATGTTTTTTTTTCTAAGTCCCGTATTTTTGGATGGTAAGTCCGTAAATTTGATGGTGTAAGTCCCGCCTGCGGCTCATTGCAGCCGACGTGGGAGCCTTCGGCGCTCCTTGCCAGCAACTCTGGCCCTCGCTTCGCAAGCCCTCAGCGTTAGCAACAACCCGCCTGCTCACAACTATATATGTGATATCTGTAACGTTTTCCCCAGTTGGCACTTGTAAATCGGCTAAGCGACAAAAAAAAATGGCATCCGGAAAAAATGAAAACGAGGCTACACGACCCCAAACCGCGCAAAACATCGCCAGCCATGTACGACTTTTACCTAGGAACAGACGAGGTACAAAATACACTATTATAAATAATGGAAACTGCTGGCGAGCCGCGTAACACATACACAATCGCCGCCATTTTACAACACTAACTTGCAACTAATAACATTACAAATCTAAAATGGCGCGTTACACGACTATACAAGCGGTTTCCCCTCGTGCACTGCGCACATTGCTGACACTTACACCTCGGGTCACCAACAGTCCAAATGTACACTGTAAGCTGCAGGAAAATCAAAACTGATTGTTAGCTCTTCAGGTTATTGATCACTGGATATATTAATTACAAATAGGTAAAGTATTTTAGTAATTAATTAATTCATTATTATTAAAAAATATATATATAAAAAAAATACGCTTAATAGCATATTTTACACTGCGGTTACTTTACATACATTAACGTCTTGCACTTCCTAATACATTTGTTCATTCACAATAGTTATTATCGTGCATTCATTTAATAAGTATTAATTAGTAATGGAAAATAAAAATGTAGACTTTACACTACACTAAAATGTTTTACTTTTTACTCTGCAGTTATATATCTGGATTACTGCTCATTGGCTGCCAGCGATAGCACTCTCAAAGCAGTTACAAATCTAAATCACTTTATTATGCTCTGAGACCTGAATACATTTTTTAATTTACACTGCACAATAAAAATTATATATTTAACACTGTACTTATATATCTGTCTTTGCGATGAGCGCCGAAGATTGATCGTTGCAAAGCACGAAACATGAAGGACACGAGGGAAGAGACTCACAATGAGCGCCGAAGGTCCTCAGAGTACAAAAAGCATCACATTGTGTGGCAAACAGCATTGCCATGGCTTCAAATTTTTTTGCCCCATCATTTGTGCCAGGCAAGTCGCTAGTGATATAATATAACATAATGCAATACAATATTATACAGTACACATGGGTGTTGGAACTGGGGGGGGGGGCGGGGGGGGTAAGGGGTAACCCCCCCCCCCCCCCCCGAGATTTCTTATCGTATGTATGTATGCGTATAGAAGCTAACAGGGAAGGAGAGAGGGGGAGAAAACACAGGGGAGAGGGAGAGGAAGACACAGGAGAGGGGAGATGGGGAGGAAGACACAGTGGAGAGGGGGAGGAAGACACAGGGCAGAGGGGGGAAGAGAAACAGGGTAAGGGAGAGGTGAGGGGAAGAGACACATGGGAGGGGGGAGAGACACAGGAGAGAGTGGGGGTAGAGACACAAGGGAGAGGGGGGAAGAGACTAATGGGAGGGAGTGGTGAGGAGACAACGGGGAGAGAAAAGGGGGTAAAGACACAGAGGAGGGGGGAAGAAACACAGGGGAAGGGAGAGGGGGTAGAGACACAGGGGAGAGGGGGTAGAGACACAGGGGAGAAGGGGGAAGAGACACAGATGAGGGGGGAGAGACACAGGGGAGAGGGAAGGGGGGAAAGACACAGGGGAGGGGGGAAAGAAAAACGAGAAGGGAGAGGGGGGTAGAGACACAGGGGAGGGGGGAGTGACACAGGGAAGAGGGAAGGGGGAAAAGACACAGGAGAGGGGGGAAAGAAACACTGGGGAAGGGAGAGGGGGTAGAGACACAGGCAAGGGTGGGAGAGACACAGGGGAGAGGGGGGGAGAGAGACATATGGGAGGGAGTGGGGGGGAGACACAGGGGAGAGGGGGGGAGAGAGACACATGGGAGGGAGTGGGGGGGGGAGACACAGGGGAGGTCTTCTGCTTTATTATTATTCTTATTATTATTACTATATAATGTGTAGATGTACCGGCTGGGCATGCTCTTGTGCATTATTATTATTATTATTATTATTATTATTATTACTATATAATGTGTAGATGTACCAGCTGGGCATGCTCTTCTATATTATTATTATTATTATTATTATTATTATTAATATTATTATTACTATATAATGTGTAGATGTACCGGCTAGGCATGCTCTTGAGCATTATTATTATTATTGTTATTATTATTATTAGTAGTAGTAGTATATAATGTGTAGATGTACCGGCTGGGCATGCTCTTCTACATTATTATTATTATTATTACTATATAATGTGTAGATGTACCGGCTGGGCATGCTCTTGTGTATTATTATTATTATTATTATTATTATTATTACTATATAATGTGTAGATGTACTGGCTGGGCATGCTCTTGTGCATTATTATTATTAGTAGTAGTAGTATTTCACTAATAATAATAATAATAATAATAATAATAATAATAATAATAATGCACAAGAGCATGCCCAGCTGGTACATCTACACATTATATAATAATAATAATAATAATAATAATAATAATAATAATAATAATAATAATGCATGACCAGCTGGTACATCTACACATTAAATAGTAGTAATAATAATAATAATAATGCACAAGAGTCCTTCAGCACTGCACTGGACACAGAATAAACTTGCCTAGCTATGGTTTTCCCTATTGATGCAGTATCATCCAAACTGTCCCTCCTCTCAGTAAGACTGCAAGTTACTTATGATTCCAAAATGGCTGCTGTCCATGAGGTAGAAGGGTGTGGAAGGGAGTGTATGCTGCTGATTGGCTGGAATGTGTCTGCTGACTGTGACATGCAGGGTCAAAGTTTGCTCAATGATAAAGTATTGGGGGCGGGTCGAATCTCGCATATGTTCGCAGTTCGCCGCGAACGCGAACATGCTATGTTCGCCGAAAAAAGTCCGCCGGCGAACTATTCGCGACATCTCTACGCAAGGGGTTATCTTAAAGTGACAGTGTCCCTGGGAATAGTTTACTAACTTTACTTCATTTTATTACTGTATTAAGATTTGAATGATGATGTACACCTTATATTTAATTGTTTTTGGGTTATTACTAATACATTGTTGTGTTTTTTTATTGCAGGGTCACGAAAATATTTAAGGGGGCGTTTGCCCTGACGCCCCAATGGACGGGCCGCCCCTGGTGAACACACTACACTAGCCCTAACGTCCATCTTTATCCCTATCTATATAACCCCCTCCCCATGTCAGGGAAGAAGTTAAATAATAAAAATGTACCTTGGATACCAGCATCAGAGACTACAAGGATAATTCCCCAAAATAATGATCAGCTTTTCCCTCAGAATGAGACATGCACCTTATATGTATATTACAAACACCCACTTTATTATTTAACCAGTACATTATCCAATACTCGTTAACCCCTCGGTGACCAATCCCTAATAGCTTATTTCTCCCCATCTGATTTTGATTGGCAGGCTTCTTTATAGCTGTCATGTTCTTATGATTTCCAGTTACGTCAGGGCCTGGGCCTGGTGGGGGTTCTCTATTAGGCCAAGCTTATCATGCTTTACGACCCTATACTTTAATCCTACCTGGGAGTTCTAGAGGGGGTTGGATTCCTATTCATGAGGCCAGATAGCACTCCTGGAGAAGCCAATATATCACAATAGTGTAACATATTGTATAATCTATTACTTGTCTGTTAAGTATGGTAAAATGTTTACAACTCTAGGGGAGTAATTAGCTAGCTGAGCCTTAGATTCTGGGGGGGGGGGGTTGTTCATAGGGGGGTAATGGGTTTGCTGGGGGCTAGATTAGGATCTGGTTCTTCTGGGAACATGGGAGTTACAAGTCCACTTATTTTGCATATGATCTAGTATTTGACAATCTTATTATTATATTTTATATCGCAATTCATTTACATCAACCATATTTTACACAATAAACAATGATAGCAAATAAATGCACAAATGTCCACCTATTCAGGGAGTTGTGACAACTAAGCTATGACAATGGCGGCCCTTATGGACCCCCAAGGCACATAAAATTAACCCCTATACATTGGTTTGAAAGGGTGCATGGTTGTCCAAAATAAATTAACAGATATATATTAATCTGTGCCCACATTGCATAGAAATAAGCACTTCCTGGGGCTCACCTCTACTTTGCAGCTTTAGATTACCATGGGGGTGTTAAAGGGTTAAGGTTTGGGGCATTGGGAGTCGGTAAGTTTGCGAGTTTTCAATCTTGTGTCCGTGTCTTGGAAACATGCACTATGTACATTTGATTATATGCTCAAAAAAAGGGCCCTCCATTCTTTATAAGGTTTTAAGTTTGTTTTTTGCCATGTACTATACCCCTGTACTGCGCTACGGAATATGTTGGCGCAATATGAAAAAAAGATAATAATAATAATAAGGATTCCCATGGTTATACTTTAGTTGAGAGATGCTCATAGGAGTTAACAGGTATTAAAAAAAAAAAACTGGGGAATAACCAGGCTCATGGGTGGGAGGATACTGAGAAGGCAGCGGGTTGCAGATATTAAGGGGGATCCCTGGAAGCCAGGCTCATAGGGGGTAGTGGGATCACTGGGATAGCTGTGTCTCATAGGGTGTAATGGGATCCCTGGAATAGCCAGGCTCATAGGGGGTAGTGGGATCCCTGGAATAGCCAGGCTCATAGGGGGTAGTGGGATCCCTGGAATAGCCAGGCTCATAGGGGGTAGTGGGATCCCTGGAATAGCCGTGCTCATAGGGGGTAGTGGGATCACGGGAATGGCCGGGCTCATAAGGGGTAGTGGGATCCCCGGAATGGCCGGGCTCAGAGGGGATAGTGGGGTCCCTGGAATAGATGGGCTCATAGGGGGTAGTGGGATCCCTGGAATAGATGGGCTCATAGGGGGTAGTGGGATCCCTGGAATAGCCAGGCTCATAGGGGGTTGTGGGTATGCCTTTACAGGGGTTGAAACCTAATGGAACTTTTCTCAAGGAGCAAGGTAATGAGAAGATTAATAATATAATTATCTATAAATGTTAATAGATGGTCATTAAGATTATAATTAACTTGAGCATAAGGCAGTAGTTTATACAAGACAAAAATACCCTGTAAACACTCAATGAGTTACTTCTGAGAAATGATAAATTAAAATACATTTTTATTTCTACAGATACAACAAAAATATTTGAGTATTACAAAGGAAGCCTCCTTCCAAGATACTGTGGTGGAACCATCCTACCTCCAAGAAAGTCTTAAGTGGATGCAGTTTCCATACTCTGGACTTTTTGCTTTTATATTGTCTTCCAGAAGCATTATACTTTCCTTATTAGATCTGTCCTGTGTATATGTTGTCTAATAAATGTTCAGAACTGAATAAAGTGTCTTCTGTCCATGTACAGTCGCCTCAGCACCTCCGGTCAGCGACACTGCTTATGTTTTGTCTCATTACTGAGAAGCCTTATACCTTACTCTATGTAGACATTAAACAATATATTAGACGGTAAGTTAGTTTGTTGTGTCTCGTCACACATTGCGTGTTGTTATTTATATCTGAAATTTGTGTTCATTATTATTATTATTAGTAGTAATAATAATGTTATTGTTATTATTAATAATAATAATCCACATATGTTTCATTGTTGTGTTATCAGGTGACACCCAGTGTTACTGTGCATGTTACCAGTGGGTCCATGGTGGTAGATATATGCTATATTAGGGAAGATGCTAATCAGAACCACATAGTTTTAGACTTATTTTTATTAGAAGCACCTAATGCTGTGAGCTGTGTTATCAGGATACACAAAGTGCTAGGAGGCATGTTATTATCATGATGAATGTGTGATGAGACATGACATCTGGAGGCACATAGTGTTAGGAGACATGACAACTAGAGGCACATAGTGTTAGGAGACATGACATCAGGAGGCACATAGTGTTAGCAGGCATGACATCAGTATTACACATGATAGGGTGAACTTTCCCTCCAAAGGGATTTACATAAATTAGAGAAATGGGCGACTAAATGGCAGATGAGATTTAATATGAATAAATGTAAAGTTATGCATCTGGGTAGGAAAAATAGCCATGCAATTTATAAACTTAATGAAGCAAATCTAGGGGTATCAGATATTGAAAGGAATCTGGGAGTACTTGTGGACAACCACCTAGGTAACAGTGCTCAATGCCAAGCAGCAGCTGCAAAGGCCAATACAATATTAGCATGTATTAAGAAGGGTATAGAAGCCAGGGAAGCAAATATAATTCTGCCACTATACAAATCTCTAGTACGCCCTCATTTGGAATATGGAGTACAATTTTGGGCACCATGTCATAAAATTTTAGAGCTGGAAAAGGTACAGAGAAGGGCAACAAAACTAATAAGGGCAATGGAGGGTCAAAGTTATGAAGAAACACTAACCAAATTAAACTTATTTTCTCTGGAAAAAAGGTGTCTAAGAGGGGATATGATTACCCTATATAAATACATCCAGGGTCAGTATAAAGATTTGTCAAGGGAGCTTTTTGTGCCGAGAGGTTTTCAACTCACAAGGGGACATCCTATGAGATTAGAAGTAAAAAGATTTCACCTTTAATAAAGAAAAGGGTTCTTCACAGTAAGGGTGGTTAGTCTGTGGATTTCTCTATAAAAGGAGGTGGTGACAGCGGATTCGATAGATAACTTTAAAAAGGGATTGGATATGTTTAAATAAAAAGGGCATTGAAGGCTATCCTGGATAATTAGAGAGGGAGTATTGATCCAGGGAGGAATCCGAACGCCAGTATCTGGGGGTCAGAATGGAATTATATATTTTTTCCCCTTTTGAGACGATTTGCAAAGTTTCACTTGGGTTTTTTCTGTTTGCCTTCCTCTGGATCAATTAACAACTAATCTGCATATTGCATATCAAAGGAGATCTAAAAAGGTTGAACTTGATAGACTAAATTATTTTTTCAACCTCAATTACTATGTAACTATGCAACTTTTGAGGAGACATGATATCAGCGAACACAGTGCTAGAGACTTGATAGCAGGAGACATTTAGTGTTAGGAGACATGACATCAGGAGACAGTGTTAAGGGACATGATATCTGGAGGGACTAAGTGTTAGGAAACATGATATCAGCAGGTGCATAGTGTTAGGAGACATGACATCGAGGCTCATAGTGTTAGGAGACATGACATCAGGAGACAGTATTAAGGGACATGATATCTGGAGACATTTAGTGTTAGGAAACATGACATCAGGAGGCACATAGTGTTAGGAAACATGATATCAGGAGGCACATAGTGTTAGGAGACATGACATTGAGGCACAAAGTGTTATGAGACATGATATCAGGAGGCACATAGAGTCACATTCAATTCCAAGCAGTAACTATCTCAGACGTCCGTATGTCTGCAGGTGAGCTGCGGGCTCCCGTTGGTCTCCGATTCCGGAGCTTTTCAGTTGCTCAAGCCCACAAGTTACTGTCCCAAAGCTGAAACCTTAAACCATGCACTGGTTTGTAGCAGTTCAGGGTGGGAACATTATCACTTAAGCAAGCCTGTAACCTCCAATTTCAAATTAGCAAATAGAAAACGAGACTTGTCATTATTACGGCAGTAAATCATGGAAGTTACATGTCAATCAATTAGGTTCGGGGGTCCGATATGCGATCAGACACAGAATTATGAAAATAAATGCCAATACTGTTCTAGTCCGTGTCCTGATATGTAATAACTCATTTATATCCAAGATTGATTTAATCCCGAAATTACACTTAAAAATAAATTTAATTTACTGACGATTTGTGAGCTTGAGACTGTTGTGCAATCACATATAATAGTTGTCGTAATTGCGAGTTTGTTGGTAATGCTATGTTAAAAGTTACAGACTTGCGCATGCGCAATGGGCGCCAAAGGCATTTATCGTGAGGCCCGCAAGACTTTGAAAAAGACTGGCAATGAGCGCCAAAGGCGCTCTTTGCCAGGGCCATGATGAGCACAAGGCACAAACACTTTGAAAAATTACGGCTTTTTCAATCCAGTAACTCGGAAGCCATCGCCAAAAGACTCATCATGGCCCTGGCAAAGAGCGCCTTTGGCGCTCATTGCCAGGGCCATGATGAGCACAAGGCACAAACACTTTGAAAAATTACGGCTTTTTCAATCCAGTAACTCGGAAGCCATCGCCAAAAGACTCCAATTACTTAAAAAAATAACTGACAAACTCACACACAGCACAGGGGGGAGGCAGGAAACCTGTGAGTGAGGTTGCAAGCTAATCTAAATTTTTAGGAGATCAGAAATCGACTAAGCGAGGAAAAAAATGGCGTCCGTAAACCCGTAAGTGTTTTAAAAAAGGCTCAAAATGAGGACAAAGCCAGAAAGACTTAGGATCGCATCTCAAGGCCTGCAAGACTTTGAAAAAAGGATTGATAGGCGCTCATTGCGAGGAACGCAAGACTTGAGCAGGGAGAGAGAGGAGAAAGACACAGGGGAGAGAGAGGGGGGAGAGGGTGGAAAAAGACACAGGGCTGAGAGACGCAGGGAAAGAGACATAGGGTTGAGAGAGGGCAGAAAAGAGACACAGGGTGGGGGGAGAGGGGCAAACACACATGGAAGGGAGAGGGGGGAAGCAGGGGTCAGAGTGGGGAGAGACTCGCAATGTAATCTTGGAGTAATGTTAACAATGATAATATATTTAAAGAAATTCTTTACCCTTTAAAATACTGTACATCCTTTTTGGGTAGTGGGTTTGTTGTTGGGGGTTATGGTTAGGGTAAGAGAGTTAGGTGCTTGGGGTTAGGGGGCGGGATTTGTCAAGGGGGGTGATAAGTTAGTGAATATCATGTGAAGGTCACCCTGATTACTGTGTCTTGTATTACTGGTGTCATCTGGTACCATGTTAAGCAATGTCAGGGTGTGTTTAGTGGGGTTTGTTTTGCTTGACCCCGGATAATCCTGAACATGGTCAGATTGCTGCCATCCAATCCAACTTAGTCTCTGGTGCACGGCTGTGACTAGGACCTTCTATGCAGATAAAGAGCTACATGTAAGGTAGAAAACAGATGGGCTAATCTGATGTGCCACAGGTAGACACAATATCAGTTATTGCAATATTTTGTATACATAAAATGCAAGTTTTTGCCTTAAAAGCACTGTATACCTATTAGTTTGTGTTTTGGAGCACTAAATGTTTCATTTAACCACCAATAAATACCCATAACGGGTCTACTGGTGATAGTTGTGACTCTGAAATTGATGCATGATAAAACTGTCCATGTCATATTTTTTGACAAAATTCTGTAATTAATGTTATTTTTCCCACATGTGATTGTTCACATTTATCATATTTACAGCACAGGACATGCCAATCACGGAGAGAAGTAACCTGAAGGAGGCCGCCCACTCATGACTGAGGCCTTGTAGACGTCTCAAAGCTGCAGTCACAGAAGCCATAAGACTCTTGGCCGACCGTGAGTGGTAAGAAAAGGCAGAAATTATATCTAAATCACACCAGAACTACAGGCTTAAATAGGGGCTCATTTGCTTATTTAGTAATTAATTAGCAATAAATCCAGCATTTGTAAAAAAATAAATGTAACTTTAAAATCTTCCATTTGAGGTTCAATGTTTTAGAGTATGATGCTCTTCACCCTGTCAGGTATCCAAGAGCAACTCTCCTGATAGAAGTCTTACTTGCCTACTTCCCTGCAGTGACTATTATAGACAAACCTACCTGGGTCAGAAAAACATTAGCACAGACTATGAGGGGGTGGAGGGAAGCACATCTGCCGGAAACTACAGTGCTAATATCTAATGTCAGTTTTTAAAACAACATTGTTTTTCAACAGATTGATGAAATTAAATGATTTTTTGTGTGTCTATTAAATGATCTTTAGTGTCAATCAACTAATAAGTAAATAATTAAACCCTAAGGTGTGACCTCTGCAGTGGCTATTTAGTATGCTCATAGGAATAATTAGTTGGCTATCAGGACTGGAAACACTAGTATGTCATCTTAAGCACTCATTATTTCCACAGAGAAAATACACATTATAAAACCCCATTAATGTAATAAAACATGGTGGAAGAAACATTGCTTGTGCTATTTGTACCATCTCTACCCGTTGTCTATGATGAATATAATCAACTTTTGTATGTGTTAACATATTTCATTTTATAAAGAAAATATAAAAAGATCCCAGGAATGCTTCAACACTCAACAATATACATATATAATAGTCTACTGTAGGATAAACAACTTTATAGTACACATATGGGCTAAAGGTCA
>CM050172.1:42701357-42711357 GCA_027410445.1 Discoglossus pictus | reverse complement strand
TAGAGAAGACACTGAATGGACAAGAGAGGAAAAGGAGGGAGAAATGAGAGGAAGAGACGAGAGAGAGAAAAAAGAGCAAAAGTGATGGACTCAATATAAGAGGGAGAGCAGGGGAGAGAGAGAATAAAAGAAAGAGAGAAGGAATAAAAATAGAAATGGGAGAGAAAAGGGAGGGATAATGGAAAGAGAAAAGCTTTAGAATGGAAGAGAGTAAGGAAGAGAAGAAGAGAAGAGCTAGAAATAAATGAGAAAACGAAGTGAGAGATAGTGGAAGAACTGAAAAAGTTGACGTCAATAGAGTAACAGAGATAAGAGAGAGAGAGAGAAGGAAAGACAGAGAAGGAGGAAGAAAGAGAGGAAACAGGGTGACAATAGATGCATGGATGTGAGGGAGAGTGACGAATAAAAAAGAGAGAGTAGAAGAGAATATAAGAGGAGAAAAGATTTGGGAGAAGTAGACAGAACAGAAAAAGTTATAAAGTAGGAGGAACAGGGGAGAGGAAAGAAGGAAAGGGAATGTGAGAACAAAGAGAGGGAAGTTGTGAGGAAAGAGGAAGAAAATAAGGGAGAGAGGAAGGAGAACTAGATGAGGAGGGAGAAGAAAGAGGCCTCCAGAAATAGTATCAGATGAAAGACTAGGATGATAATAAAGAAACAGAGGAGTGAGAGAGGGGCTGACACAAAGAAGATAAGAGAGAGATAAAGGGCTAGGGACAGAGGGAGAGAGCGAATGAAGTGTGAATGAGAGAGAGAAGGTGAAAGAGTCTGAGAGGAGAGAGACAGAGAGGAAGAGAGACAGAGGAAAGAGAAAGGAAGGGGAGAGAGACAATGAGAGAGAAAGAGAGTAGAGAGACAGAGGGGAGAGAGATAGAGAGGAGAGAGTCAGATGGGAGAGAGATAGAGAGGAGAGAGACAGAGGAGTGAGAGAGGGACTGACAGAAAGAAGATAAGAGAGAGATAAAGGGCTAGGGACAGAGGGAGATAGAGACGAAGTGGGAATGAGAGAGAGAAGGTGAAAGAGTCAGAGAGGAGAAAGACAGAGAGGAAGAGAGACGGAGGAAAGAGACAGGAAGGAGAGAGAGACGATTTGAGAGAAAAGGAGTAGAGAGACAGAGGGGAGAGAGATAGAGAGGATAGAGTCAGAGGGGAGAGAGATAGAGAGGAGAGAGTCAGAGGAGATAGAAACATGGAGGGTAGAGAGATGTTGAGGGGAGAGAGACAGATGGGAGAGAGACAGAGGAGTGAGACAGGGGCTGACAGAAAGAAGATAAGAGATAGATAAAGGGCTAGGGACAGAGGGAGCTACATTACAACCCCCACACTACAGATTTTTTTTATTTTAAATGACATAACTGAAAGGAAATGCATCCAAAATATATACATTACAATATAATACAATACAAATAAAATACAATACCCACCTATGTAAAATACATGCGTACCTCTCTATCTAAAATACATTAAATCCTATTGAAACTACGCACATACCCCTCTATCTAACATACGATAAATCCTATCTACATACACAAACCCTCAAATCTAACCTAAAATAGAAAAATTAAGACCACTTGCCTTTGCAGATGTCCCTTCAGATCGGCCCCCTAGGAAACAAATAAAATAAAATCAGTACAACACACTACATAGAATAAATAAACATTCTAAATATTCTAAATATTCTACTCACCTTTCCAGCATGTCCCCGTCCTTCTTATTTTCTTCTCCGGCGCGGCCCCTGTTAAAAATAAACATTAGATTACTACAACATACAAGCACACAAAATAAAATAAACATAATATACATTGAACTTACCTTGGCGCGATGTCCCTGTGCTCCTCTTCTGCCCCAGTTGGGCCCTGGAACAACTCACGCTGTAAAAAAAAATTCAAAAAGCTAACAGAGCTCTGCACAAGCGGAGCTCCCCAACGCTAATAAGGCCCCTAGAGCCTTTTCTGGAAGAAAATTGGCAATAGCGCCTTCTGATTGGCAATGGCGCCTTCTGATTGTCTTTTTGAAACCAATCAGAAGGATCTATTGCCTTCTTCCAATCACAATGGGATACACCTCCATGCGGTGATTGGCTGGAGGCATCTGCGCATTCAAATTGGCTGCAGTGACAACAGCCAATCAGAAGGAGCAATTCCCTTCAGCCTTTCACAATGCGATACACCCCCACGGGGTGATTGGCTGAAGGCAACTGTGCCTTCTAATTGGCTGATGCCACTGTCAATCAGATTACAGCCAATCAGAAGGCACATATATCTTCAGCCAATCATACCGTTGCGGTGTATCCCATTGTGATTGGCTGAAGGCAATAAAGCCTTGGTTTAAAAAAGATTGACAGTTGCATTAGGCAATCTTAATGGGATATGGGGGTGTATCCCATTCTGATTGGCTCACACCTTGGCGCCTTCTGATTGGCTGAAATTTGATTGATGAATGAAGGGCTTATGGGTGTCCTTTTTGACCCCTATGAGTGACAGTGTTAATTAATGGATTATGGCAGTCTGTATTGACCCCCATGAGTGTCAGGATTAATTAAGGGCTGATGGGGGCTGTATTGACCACCATGAGTGTCAGGGTTAATTAAGGGATTATGGGGGTCTGTATTGACCCCTATGAGTGGCAGGGTTAATGATGGGCCTATAGGGGTTTGTATTGAGCCCTATGACGGACAGGGTTAATTAATGGATTATGGGGGCCTGTATTGACCCCCATGGTATCACGGTTAATTAAGGGATTATGGGGGTCTGTATTGACCCCCATGAGGGACAGGGTTAATAAAGGGATAATGGTGGTCTGTAGTGATCCCCATGAGTTCCAGGGTTAATTAATGGATTATTGGGGTCTGTTTTGACCCCCACGAGTGACAGGGTTAATTAAGGGCTAATGAGGGTCTGTATTGACCCCCATGAGTGACAGGGTTAATTAAGGGATTATGGTGTCTTAATTGACAGTATGAGTGACAGGGTTAATGAAGGGCTTATTGGGGTCTGTATTGAGCCCTATGACTGACAGGGTTAATTAATGGATTATGGTGGCCTGTATTGACCCCCATGGTATCATGGTTAATTAAGGGATTATGGGGGTCTCTGTTGAACCCCATGAGTGACTGCGTTAATGAAGGGATTATGGGGGTCTGTATTGATCCCCATGAGTTCCAGGGTTAATAAATGGATTATGGGGGTCTGTTTTGACCCCCATGTGTGACAGGGTAAATTAAGGGCTAATGGGGGTCTGTATTGACCCCTATGAGTGGCAGGGTTAATTAATGGATTACTGGGGTCTGAATTGACCCCCATGAGAGTCAGGGTTAATTAAGGGATTATGGGGCTCTGTATTGATCCCCATGAGTGTGAGGGTTAATGAAGGGATTATGAGGGTCTGTATTGATCCCCATGAGTTCCAGGGCTAATTAAGGGATTATGGGGTCTGTATTGTCCCCATAAGTGACAGGGCTATTTAGGTGCTCTGTATAGAGCCCCATGAGTGATAGGGTAATTTTTTTATTGCAGGTCCTTTAAGGACCCCGTAAAGAGGTAAATTTGAATTTTGATTGCAGCGGGTGTCCTGGATTGTGTGCGATTGGGGAAACCCACTGCAAGGGTTAATGTGGGGAGCCCCAACATTGTGGGGTTAATTTTAGGTGCCGATGGGAGTACTTAAAGTACCCCTGGCTGCCAGTATTAACTGTTTGTGTGCCGCAGGCCCCTTGAAACCTTTTAAATGCAGTGGGGAACACAATCGTGACCCCCACAGCTAGGGTTAAATTTGCATGTAACCTCACTTCCAGACGTCCTGGCTGTCCCCCCGTGCTATGTTGTGCTTTTGGGTTTGCTTGATTTGGGGAGTTAGTGCTCTGTTTTGCAACCTCAGGTATTTTTTTTTTCGAAGTCCTGCTGCTCGTAATTTTGGGTTGCAGGAAATGAGGGAGAGGAGGAAGGGAAGAGAGACACAAGGGAAGGAGAGGAGGATGGGAAGAGAGACACAGGGGAAGAAGGGGAAGAGAGACACAGGCTAAGGAGAGTAGGAGGGAAAGAGAGAAACAGGGTAAGGAGAGGAGAAGGGGAAGAGAGACACAGAGTGTTTAATTGTCTCGCATGTGATGAGCGCCTTCGCCGCTCATCGTCTAAGTGCTGAGAGTTAACGGCTCATCACCTAAGGCGCTCATCACAAGTGCTGCGACTCAACAGCTCGCTTCGGTTCGCGAGGCTCGCAGGCGATGAGCCTAATTGTCTAAGTCGTACACACCACGCAAAGCGTGATGACGTCTCGCAGTTCGACAATTATAATATGTGATTTTTTCATCCTTATCGGGATAACTTTCACTTCTCTGCTCTGTCGCTTTAAAGATACAAAGGGGGTGATAACGTTTAGCAAAGACACTACACTACAGAAAAACTTCATTAAATCCTGAAACCTTTCTTTCTATTTCTGAAACATGACTACATATCAAATAATTTTGTTACGTATATTATTTAAGGTGGACTGGTCAGTTGCTCATATTTCTCACTAACTTTAACATTACTGTAATCTAATTAATGTTTTCTCTTACAAACTAAACTAAACGTAGTCTCGCTTTTTCACATGATTCTGCTAGGAGTTGGGGGGGGCAGCAGCGGGGGAAATCAGCGCAGTTATTTCTCTCACTATAAAGCTTAAAGTAACATGTCACAATTTCAGCAGGATGCAAAAACAATATGTTTCTTTAACAATATAACAAGAAACAAAATAGCCAGCTTAGAAAACACAGCATGCGCTATACAAAAGAAAAACAATTTTACAGTATTTGAACAGTGAATTCACACACTCACACAAACACCTAAAGTAAACCTCTCCACTTTTTAAAGGTAAGGTAAACCTCTGTTAATCTATATCTACAGCGCTTATTTAAAGTAACACCTTGTCAGGTACAATATCTCTTTAATTACACTATTTTACTTAATGTCACTAATTTTACTTAATATCACTAATTAGCATTCTAGGTTAACAACAACAAACAACAAAAAATGCAATCAAACCAGGTTCCGGTTAGAAGTCAGTCTGGGTGAGGTAATTTTGTGTGACTATGTCCCATCACTCTTTACAAGCTTCAGTTTCCATGGAAGACATGCATGGCAGCAATCCTACACAGATTTTCATAAAAAGCGGCTCTGCTCACTGCTAATGTTGGCCATGATTAGCTGCAAAACGTCTCCTCCACGAATTCCGAAGTTTGGGGTGTTATCTATCGGACAATTCGTGCACTCTTGACTGGGCTCGTCAAATCATACCCACAGACCACATTTTACTACAAAACCCAGTCATGATACCAAAAAACAGAGTCCTCTGAATTTTTCTTATTATTCGATTTTATTTACACAAAAAAGGGGGTCAGCAACAAAAACATCCAAAATAGCTGTTTCTGACTGGCTGACTGAACAGAAAAATAAACAAAACACAGCTTTTTATAATGAATTACATAAATAACATGGTATAATCCATTACACCTTCTATAAAAATGACACATCCCAGCAACAGCCAATAAGATATTATTTATATTATGATATCCAATAAAAATAGGATGCATGCAGTTTGCACGTGCTTAATCATATCTGGCACGTCACTATATGCGCACAAAAACTCTTACTTGTTATTTCTGGACATAGGTCAATTGTTTGCATTGTAGGCTTATTGAAATACATATTTGTTTTGGCTAAGTTATTGTTGACTGTCTTCAGGAACAAATTTGCTAAATCATGGGACATGCAGATTTAACTGTTTCATACCTTAAGTCCTACAATGAAAAAATACTGGTTCTGAGCTTAAATTCACAAGTGCTACAATTAGTGATAAATGATATATATATATATATATATATATATATATATATATATATATATAGTTGCAAGCAAAAGTATGTGAACCCTTTGGAATGATATGGATTTCAGCACAAATTGGTCAAAAAATGTGATCTGATCTTCATCTAAGTCACAACAATAGACAATCACAGTCTGCTTAAACAAATAACACACAAAGTATTGAATGTTGCCATGTTTTTATTCAACACACCATGTAAACATTAACAGTGCAGGTGGAAAAAGTATGTGAACCCTTGGATTTAAAATAACTGGTTGAACCTCCTTTGGCAGCAATAACTACAACCAAACGTTTCCTGTAGTTGCAGATCAGATGTGCACAACGGTCAGGAGTAATTCTTGACCATTTCTCTTTACAGAACTGTTTCAGTTCAGCAATATTCTTGGGATGTCTGGTGTGAATCGCTTTCTTGAGGTCATGCCACAACATCTCAATCGGGTTGAGATCAGGACTCTGACTGGGCCACTTCAGAAGGCGTATTTTCTTCTGTTTAACCCATTCTGTTGTTGATTTACTTCTATGCTTTGGGTCGTTGTCCTGTTGTAACACCCATCTTCTGTTGAGCTTAAGCTGGTGGACAGATGGCCTTAAGTTCTCCTGCAAAATGTCTTCATAAACTTGGGAATTCATTTTTCCTTCGATGATAGAAATCCATCCAGGCCCTGATGCAGCAAAGCAGCCCCAAACCATGATGCCCCCACCACCGTACTTCACAGTTGGGATGAGGTTTTGATGTTGGTGTGCTGTGCCTCTTTTTCTCCACACATAGTGTTGTGTGTTTCTTCCAAACAACTCAACTTTAGTTTCATCTGTCCACAGACTATTTAGCCAGTACTGCTGTGGAACATCCAGGTGCTCTTGTGCAAACTGTAAACGTGCAGCAATGTTTTGTTTGGATAGCAGTGGCTTCCTCTGTGGTATCCTCCCATGAAATCCATTCTTGTTTAGTGTTTTACATATCGTAGATTCGCTAACAGGGGTGTTAGCATATGCCAGAGACTTTTGTAAGTCTTTAGCTGACACTCTAGGATTCTTCTTCACCTCATTGAGCAGTCTGCGCTGTGCTCTTGCAGTCATCTTTACAGGACGGCCACTCCTAGGGAGAGTAGCAGCAGTGCTGAACTTTCTCCATTTATAGACAATTTGTCTTACCGTGGACTGATGAACAGCAAGGCTTTTGGAGATACTTTTATAACCCTTTCCAGCTTTATGCAAGTCAACAATTCTTAATCGTAGGTCTTCTGAGAGCTCTTTTGTGTGAGGCATCATTTACATCAGGCAATGCTTCTTGTGAAAAGCAAACCCAGAACTGGTGTGTGTTTTTTATAGGACAGGGCAGCTGTAACCAACACCTCCAATCTCATCTCATTGATTGGACTCCAGTTGGCTGACACCTCACTCCAATTATCTTTTGGAGATGTCATTAGTCTAGGGGTTCACATACTTTTTCCACCTGCACTGTGAATGTTTACATGGTGTGTTCAATAACAACATGGTAACATTTAATTATTTGTGTGTTATTAGTTTAAGCAGAGTGTTATTGTCTATTGTTGTGACTTAGATGAAGATCAGATCACATAACCAATTGATGCAGAAATCCATATCATTCCAAAGGGTTCACATACTTTTGCTTGCAACTATATATATATATATATATATATATATATATACACAAAAAATTTAAGGATATTTGTATTTTACCACAACATGGGGATAAAGAAAGAGAAAATGAAAGAAGGTAAAGCGTTAGGGAGGTGAGGCTCTGTCATGGGAATATCAGGAAATGTCAGAACAAACTGCTTTTTAACTTTAATAACTTACAAATAGATTTCATAAATCTGTTTTATATATATATACTAGCGATATGTCCGTCAAAAATGACAGGGCAATAAAATTTGAACCAATGGCAATGCTGTATGCGACACTATGTAAAGCTTTTGCTACTCTGAGGACCTTCTGCGCTCATTTCGAGCCCCGCGCTGAGCGCCTTCAGTGCTCATTGCGAGCCTCTCCTCTGGTGTACTTTTGTTCTTCGGATCACCTTTGGCACTCATTGCGAGCGTCATTCCTTGTGCACTTTTGCTCCTCTGAGCATCTTCGGCGCGAAATATATATCTGCAGTGTACATTTTTATTTTAGTGTAGTGTAAAGTATACATTTTTATTTTCCATTACTAATTAATACTTATTAAATTAATGTATGTTACTAATTAATTCTGAATGAACAAATGTATTAGGAAGTGCGAAGCATTATTGTATTCATAAAGTAACTGCAGTGTAAAATATGCTATTTAGCATATTTATATATATATATATATATATATATATATTTTTTTTTTTTTTACTAATAATTAGTTAATTAATTACTTAATAAATTAATATACTTTACCTATTTCTAATTAATATATCCAGCAATCAATATCCTGAAGAGCTAACAATCTCTTTTGATTTTCTTGCAGCATACGTTGTACCTTTGGACTGTTGCTGCCTCGATGAGAGTGTCAGCAATGTGCCAATTGTGCGGTATAAATAGGCTGCGTGCACGATTCCAAATCATTGGTTTAGTGGGGTAAAGCGCCATTTTAGATTCGTAATGTTATTAGTTGCAAGATAGTGTTGTAAAATGGCGGCGATTGTCTATGTGTTATGTGGCTCGTGGGCATTTTCTTTGTCCTTTCTAATAGTGTATTTTGTACCTTGTACGTTCCTGGGTAATGTTACGTGACTGGTGGGTGTTTTTTTTGCGATTCGGGGTCGTGTAGTCTCGTTTTCATTTTGTTCGCCACTTTTTTTTTCTGCTTAGCACATTTTCAAGTGCCAAAACTTGTCAAATTTGTCTTAAATTTGCATGCAACCTCACTCCCAGATGTCCTGGCTGTCCCCCCGTGCTGTGTGTAAGGTATGTGCATTTTTTTTTTTGTGTGCGAGTTTTTCGCGTTTTTCGATTTGAGCAGTTTGGACGGTAACTTCGTATTTTTCCGACCTCACAAGTTTTTTTGTCTAATTCCTGTGTTCCTCAAATGCTTGCAGCCTAAGGCAATCCTGCGTTTCCTAACTGTTTAGAGGCTAAGTCCCACATTTTTCAATGCCCTCAACGGTTCACCTTGCTACGCGATGCTCGCAGGCGACGAGCGCCTTCGGCGCTCCTCACCTAAGTCGTGCACAATAGCACAATCTCTCTATATATATATATATATATATATATATACAGTATATAGTTTAAAACTATCAATCGTGTTATTATTATTTAGATTTTTTTCTTACATTTTGTTACTTGCTCAAACTTCATAACATATTTTATTCTATGATCTTTAGGGATTTCTTTTAAAATACAGGATTCTGTAATGATAATATAATCATGTCATGGCTGCCTGTAATGCCCATGATGTCATAATAGGCTTTGTTACTACACTGGGCTAGAGCTACCCTGACTTGTTCTGCCCTCTTATTACTGCAAAGCTTGCGATGGGTGATAGCGATTTTGCAATGGAGTTTCTCTCAATTGTTCTTGGTGAAGAGTCAATGAGTGACAGTGAACCTACATATAGGTCACCCTGGAGTTCCTCTGTGCCCCCCTCAGTAAGGTCCTCGTCAGCCTTGTCTGATGCGAAGTGGTCTACAGGGGATGATGCCACTCCGGAGGAAAATGTCACTCAGAGGACGTCAGTTCCGTCGTCTAGATCCCACTCAGCAGCCTCATCATCAGGCTGGTCTGAGGTGGAGATCTTGACTGAGGAAGATACTATCCTGACGGTACTCTCAGGCCCTTTCACTCTCCCAGAACAACGCAGACAGTTATGTAAAGACCTCCATACCAGGATCGTTAGCCTGGGCGGTCAGTTGTCATTCCGTAGACAGAAAGAACTTGTCTCCGCCCTGGTGAAGATCCTGTTAAAGGGAGGTCTGGCGGAGAGGATCCCCTGCATTCGGCTGTTGACTGAGGTCCTAAAGGGGGTCCTTGAGGATGCTGATTATCTGAAAACAGCGGTTGTCCCTCACTTAATATGGAGCATGAGGGACAATAACACCACCGTGCATAAGGAACTGCTGGCTTGTTTACAGGTGTGCTTTGGCATCAGGCACCGCCATGAACGCCAGAAGCAGCTCCATATATTAGTTGAAAAAGGCTTGGAAACGGCAGAAGA
>CM050172.1:42660165-42698465 GCA_027410445.1 Discoglossus pictus | reverse complement strand
TGATCTGCAATATGTGGATTAGTTATTAATTAATTTGTTGTTAAATAATTATTAATAGTATAGTATTGGAGGATGAATAAAGAGTTAGTCCATCAAGTTCAACCTTTTTAGATCTCTATTGATCTTTTTAATATGTGGACTATTTATTATTAATTGTTAATTGATCCAGACAGAGGAAGGCAAACAAAAAAATAAAAAAAACATTGAAACTTTGCCAATTGTCTCATAAGGGGAAAAAAAGCAAAATTCCTTCCTGACCCCAGAAACTGGCGATCAAATTTCTCCCTGGATCAATATTCCTTCGCTAGTTATCTAGGATAGCCTTGAATGCCCTCTTTATTCAAAAATGTATCTAACCTCTTTTTGAAGTTGTCTATCGAATTCGCTGTTACCACCTCCTTTGGTAGAGAATTCCACAGTTTAACCACCCTAACTGTGAAGAACCCTTTTCTTTGTTTAAGGTGAAATCTTTTTTCCTCTAACCTCAAAGGATGTCCTCTTGTCAGTTGAAAATCTCTTGCTACAAAAAGTTCACTTGACAAATCCTTATATTGACCCTGGATGTATTTAAAGAAGGTAATCATATCCCCTCGTAGATGCCTTTTTTCTAGCGAAAATAAGTTTAGTTTGGTTAGTCTTTCTTCATAACTTAGCCCCTTTATTCCCCTTATTAGTTTTGTAGCCCTTCTCTGTACTTTTTCCAGCTCTAAAATGTCCTTTTTATGAAGTGGTGCCCAAAATTGTACTCCATATTCCAAATGAGGGAGTACTAGGGATTTGTATAGTGGTTGATATTTGCTCCCCTTGCTTCTATACCCTTCTTAATACATGCCAATATTTTATTTGCCTTTGCAGCTGCTGCTTGGCATTGAGCACTGCTTCCTAGGTGGTTGTCCACTAGTACTCCCAAATCCCTTTCAATATCTGATACCCCTAGATTTGCTCCATTAAGATTATAAATTGCATGGCTATTTTTCCTTCCCAAATGCATAACCTTGCATTTATTTGTATTAAATCTCATCTGCCATTTAGCCGCCCATTTCTATAATTTATGCAAATCCCTTTGTAGGGAAAGTACATCATTATCTGATTTTTTTACCTTGCACAACTTAGTGTCATCAGCAAAAATGGAGACACTACTTACGAGTCCTACTCCTATGTCATTAATAAATATGTTAAAAAGGAGAGGACCTAATACTGAACCTTGAGGAACCCCACTTATCACATTAGACCAATCGGAGTATGTTCCATTTACAACAACCCTTTGATTCTTTTAGCCAGCTCTCGATCCATTAGCAGATATTTACTGCAATTTCTGTATCCCTTAGTTTGCTCACTAGTCTTCCACGTGGCACTGTAATGCCTTTGAAAAATCTAAAAAGACTACATCCACTGAATTGCCCTGATCCAAGTTCCTACTAACCTCCTCATAGAAACTAAATAGATTGGTCTGACATGACTTATCCTTCAAATAATCCGTGTTGACTGCTACCTATGATCTTGTTCAAATAGACATATTCTTGTAATCTGTCCCTTATTAACCCTTCTAAAAGCTTCCCAACTACAGATGTGAGGCTCATTGGTCTATAATTCCCCGGATTTGCTCTTGATCACTTCTTAAATATAGGTATCACCTCTGCTTTTCTCCAGTAATCCGGTAGAGACCCTGTAGTGAGTGAGTCTTGAAAGATTAGACATAATGGTTTGGCTATTACAGAACCCAGCTCCCTCAGTACCCTTGGATGTATTCCATCAGGACCTGGGGCTTTATTAACATTTATTTTTTCCAATCTCTTATGGATTTCATCCTGCGTTAACCAATTATTTAGTAAAGATAGTGTAGCCCCATTGTGTTGCGGTGTCCAAACCACTGGTACCTCCCTTGTGTATACCGATGAAAAGAACCTGCTTAGCTCATCTGCCTTTTCCTGGTCACTAATTATCAGATGGCCTGTGTCACATTGTAATGTTCCTATAGCTTCCTTCCTCGCCTTCTTCCCATTAATATATTTAAAAAATATTTTCGGGTTAGTCTTATTTTCCATTGCAACTGACTTCTCATTTTCTATTTTAGCCAGTCTAATAGTCCTTTTGCAAGCCTTGTTGATTTCCTTATAATCACATAAAGCTGCCTCTGTCCCCTCCTTCTTGTATAATTTAAATGTATGTTTCTTTTTCCTCATCATGATCTTTAAGTCATTGTTAAGCCACATGGGATATGATTTACTCCTATTCATTTTATTTCCACATGGTACATGCCGATGAGTAAGTTTATTTAGCAATAAGGAGGAGTGCATGGTTTACGGAGTCGGCTTTCGGGCCAGTAACGAGCGGGCTCCTTCAATTGAAAAACACCAGAATCGGAGACAAGCGGGAGCCAGCAGCACACCCGCAGACATACGCCATGTATCGTGCAAGATGCAGGCTTGCAATGGAATGGGGCTTTATAATTAATGTATTGTTATGAAATTCCAATTGCAGCCAAACTCGTGTTTCCGTGTGCTTGACACCAACTAATAACCCACTACAATCAGCAAATGGAAAACACTCTAAAAAAAGAAAATTATTTTCAACTTCATTCATTTTGGTGAACAACGCCGCAGTGAGTAATTACAATGATATCAGTATACAGAGATAGTAGGATCATTTGGCATCTAGGCCTATATTGGATTAGTGCAGGTATTCAACTATAACATTTGGGCAGACAGTATTATTTTTGGAGGATAACAAAGAACCTCATATTGTTCATATATTATTTGACAAATTAATATCATTTTCTCAGTCCCATTATAATATCTGCCTGTTGTCTTGTGCACCTCACCCCAGTGCCAATACTAATCCCATATAGGCCTAGATGCTAACTGATTTTACTATCTCAGTATACTGATATCATTTTAATTACTCATTGCAGAGTTCTTCACCAAAATTAATAAAGTTGAAGACAATTTTCTTTGTTAGAGTGTTCTCCATTTGCTTATTGTAATGTTTTCCAGAAGTGTGAATAGTGATTATTTTCAGTTCATACATTTTTTATAAAAACACAATTATGTACAAGTTCGAATTTTATAACATATTTACTTGATTTATTTTCTCAAAAAATATATTTGTAAAACTACTTATTTACTTACTTATAATTTACTTAAAACAAAGAAAAACAAAATAGTCTGCTTTTTGATTGGTTAGGCTGATATGATGACATAGCACAGTTACTTCTATCATACCTTAGTTAGGATCAGTACTCCTCCTCACAGATCATCACTACTGCACTACCCCTTTTATAATACTCAAACAATTTTGTATCATGACTGGTGGTAAATATTAATATTATCACTATTGCTACACTTATGTTTTGATCCTCACTCGCATAATCCTCCTCCTTAGAATGGGGATTCGGCTCCTTCTAGGAGGAGGTACAGGAACCATAGATGTGACGTCCTCCTGATGAACTCCTCCAGCCTCCGCTCTTGGTACTAATATGGGCTGCCTAAAAACAATGGGATTAAGAAATGTGTTATCCTTTGCAGCACTTGTTTTTCATTTTAATAACAACTATTATAATATATAAACTATGGCCAGTAGAGTAGCTAGGGGGTGGCACCAGGGGCGGAGTGCCCCGGGTGGCACCTCCTTGGTGGCGGCAAAAAAGCCCCCAGTTCCCACCCACCTAGAATCACTCCATCCCCTCCACTGGCTCCCTCCTCTTGCCTCACTCCTCCTGCACCTCCCCCCGGCTCCCTACTCCACAGCCCCGGGATTGAGGTAGAGTGGGAGAGAGAGAGAGGGTGAGAAAAGGGTGAGAGAGAGAACAAGGGGGGAGAAAGAGCGAGACAAAGAGGGGAGTGAGGGAGAGTGGGAGAGAGAGGGGGAGAAAAGGGTGAGAGAGAGAACAAGAGGGGAGAGAGAGAGAGAGGTAGACAAAGAGTGGGAAGAGAGACAGAAATAGGGAGATGAGAGAGACAGAAAGAGGGGAAGTGAGGGAGCGAGAAAGAGAGCAGGAGAAAGAGAAAGAGGGGGATAGGGAGAAAGAGTGCAGAGGGAGAGTGAGTGGGGGGAAAAGAGGAGAGAGATAGAAAAGGTTTAGAGAGAAATAGAGAGAAAAAAAGAGGGTGAAAGAGAGAGGGGGAAGTAGGGGAGAAAGAGAGAGAAGGGGGAGAGAAAGAGGGAGAGAAAGAAATGGGGTAGAGAGATCGAGAGCAAGTTTAGAGAGAGATAGTGGGTAAGACAGAGAGACACAGGGAAAAAAAGGGAGAGAAAGAAAGAGAGAGGAAGACAAAGAGTGGGGGAGAGAGATAGAAAGAGAAATAGAGTAGGGAGAGACTGAAAGAAGGAGAGGGAGAGATAAAGAGGGGGAAGATGGGAAGAAAGACGGGGAGATAGAGAGAAAAAGAGAGAGAGGAAGATGGAGACAAATATAGGAGAGAGATGGAAAAAAGAGGGGGAGAGAGGAGGAGAGGGAAAGTCAGAGGAGGAGAGAGAGACAGAGAGCAAGAGAAAGAGGGAGAGACAGAGGTGGAGGGGAGCTTTAGGAAGAGGGAGAGTTATAGAGAGAGAGAAAAGGGGAGAAAGAGGGAGGGAGGGAAGGAGAGAGAGAGAGAAAGAGAAAGGCAAGGAGGGGAAAGGAAAGAGGGCAGAGTGAGACAGAAATAGAGGGGGAGAGGGAGAGAGTGAAAGAAAGGGGGAGACTGGGGGACAGAGAGAGGGAGATGGAGAGAGAGGGGGAGAGAGGGGAGGGTGAGAGAGAAGGGAGATAGTCAGAGGGAGAAGGAAACAAAGAGGGGAGAGAGAGAGCGGGGAGAAGGTGAGAGAAAGGGGGAGAGAGAGGGGGAGACTGAGACGGAAAGAGAGTGAGCGAGAAACAAAAGGAGAGAGAACAGGAAGGGACAAAAAATAGGAAGGGGGAGAGAAAAAGAGGGCATGAGAGAGAGAAGGTGATCTTTGATCTGTCAAGCCCGCAATCGCTGAAATCACAAATTGCTATTATTTTTTCCCAGTTCCTCAAACCTGCAGTTGTTTTCACACCCGTAAATGGTAAAGGGAGCCAAGAGGAATTGCAAGTGGGTTAAATACCTGTTTGTAGCAATGTAAAAGCAAATAAAACGTCAATACTGCACTTTAAAAGATGGTGAAAGCGATGAAAGACTTGTGGCCGGTATGAAGGCAACTGCAGGCTTGCAATTTAATAGGGGCCAAGGTCTTTCAAATGTGTGATTGTCAATCAATCCTCCTCCTCACAGATCATCACCCTCACTCTACCACTTATAATAATCTAACAGTTTTTTGTCATGACTGGTTGTAAATATTAATATTATCACTATTGCTACACTTATATTTTGATGCTCACTCACATAATCCTCCTCCTTAGAACCGGTATTTGGCTCTTATAAATCCTTCTAGGAGGAGGTACAGGGACCATCGATGTCCCATCCTGATGAACTCCTCCAGCCTCAGCTCTGGGTACTAATATGGGCCGCCTAAAAACAATGGGATTAAGAAATTATTATTATTATTTTTATTATCCTTTATTTATAACTTGCCAACATATTCTGTAGCGCTATACAGGGGTTAAGGAAAAGTCAAGAACAATTTCAAACAGTGCAAAGGATGGAGGGCCCTGTTAGTGGACTTTCAATCAGACGTACCCAGTGCTTTCCCTGAAGCACCTAGCGAGATTGAAATCTCACAATTTACATTCTAAGGGTGTGGGTGGTGTACAGGAGAGGGATAGATTAATAGAGCATGTGAAGGCTAAAGATGATGATTTTGTATTTTATTCTGGAGGCTATGGGAAGCCAGTGGGATGCCTAGCAGAGTGGTGCTGCAAACACTGTGCGTTGATTTTGGTAAATTAGTCTAGCGGTTGTCCTGGCTTTTTATTTTTTTGGTATTTTTTGTGTTTTTCATGTTTGACCATTTGAGCAGTTTGGTCGTTAACTTTGCGTCTCGTAATTTTTTCTCTAAGTCCTGCGTTTGTGCAGTACTTGCTGCCTAAGGCAATTCTGCGTTTCCTAAGTGTTTTGAGGCTAAGTCAAGCATTTTTCAATGTCTGATTGCCTGGCCTCGCTTCACAAGGCTCGCAGGAGCGCCTTTGGCGCTCCATTCTGGCTAAGTCCCGCGTGTTTCATTGCCTCCACTGAGATAAGTGCTGCGACTTTTAATGGCAACTGCTCGGCCCACTATGCGAGGCTCGGAGGCAATGAGCACCTTTAGTGCTCATTGCCTAAGTGCTGCGAGTTTTAGTGCCTCAACGGCTTGCCTCACTCATTGCCTAAGTGCTGCGAGTTTACAGCTTCGGCGCTCATCGCCTAAGTCATACACACAATGCAAAGCGTGACAATGTCTCAAAGTTAGACAATTATAATATGTGATAAACCAAGTCTTTCCAATGTGTGATTACCGATTTAGGAGTTCAGAGCTCCAGTCATCTAAAGATAAAATGGGTTCCTCTAGCATCTGAGGCTACAAAGGAAATTATTTTTAAAAATCCTACTTATAGGGACTCTGTCACACCAATATCAAGCTGTTTTTTAAGTTATTCTTAAAGAAAATGAAAAAAAAATCTATATATTTTATAAGCCATATGTTTCTACAGTAAAACATTTGTGAGAAAATAAGCATTGTGTGTTCTGTATCCTTATGCAAATGAGTGACTTCCAAATACTAATTAGCTATCACTTTAGTTCAACAGACTCCAGCATGATAAAAAGTGTACATACTCTTGAATGTTTGGCCTTGTTACTAACACACAATGTGATACACACAAGTTAAAAAGACAATTAAAGGTTAATGTCCGACCCCTGTGACTTTTTAAATTGCAATTAGTGTCTGTGTATAAATAGTCAATGAGTTTGTTAGCTCTCACATGGATGCACTGAGCAGGCTAGATACTGAGCCATGGGGAGCAGAAAAGAACTGTCAAAGGACCTGCCTAACAAGGTAATGGAACCTCATAAACATATATTAAGGATATAAAAAGATAACTAAAGCCTTAAAAATGTCAGTATTGTTCAATCACTTATTAAGAAGTGGAAAATTAGGGGATCTTCTGACACCAAGCCAAGGTCAAGTAAACCAAGAAAGATTTCAGCCACAAATGCCAGAAGAATTGTTCAGAATACAAAGAAAAAACCCACAGGTAACCTCAGGAGAAATACAGGCTGCTCTGAGAAAAGATGGTGTGTTTTTTTCAAGGCGCACAATACAACGATACTTGAACAAAAATGAGCTGCATGGTTGAGGTTTCAGAAAGAAGCCTTTACTGTGCCAATGACACAAAAAATGTGGTTACAATATATCCAAGAACACCTTGACATGTCTCACAGCTTCTGGAACACTGTAATTTGGAGTGACGAGACCAAAATAGATCTTTATGGTCAAAACCATAAGCACTATGTTTGGAGAGGGGTCAACCAGACCTATACTGAAAAGAATAAGGGAATCTTGTTTAAATTTATGGCAAGATGAATGCAGCACGTTATCAGAAAATACTGGCAGACAATTTGCATTCTTCTGCACGAAGATTGCGCATGGTACGCTCTTGGACTTTACAGCATGACAATGACAATAAGCACTAGGCCATGTTGACCCTCCAGTGGTTACAGCAGAAAAAGGTGAAGGTTGTGGAGTGGCCATCATAGTCTCCTGACCTTAATATCATCAAGCCACTCTAGGGAGACCTCAACCGTGCAGTTCATGCAAGACGACCAAAGACTTTGCATTACCTGGAGGCATTTTGCCAAGACAAATGGGCAGCTATACCACCTGCAAGAATTAGGGGCCTCATAGACAACTAGTTCAAAAGACTGCACGCTGTCATCAATGTTAAAGAAGGCAATACACAGTATTAAGAACTAAGGGTATGCAAACTTTTGAACAGGGTAATTTTATTTTTTTTCTTCGTTGCCATGTTTTGTTTTATGATTGTGCCATTCTGTTACAACCTACATATGAATATGAATCCCATAAGAAATAAAAGAAATGTGTTTTGCCTGCTCACTCGCGTTTTCTTTAAAAATGGTACATATACTACCAATCCACCAAGGGTATACAAACTGATGAGCTCAACTGTATATTGCGGGATGTTGCAAGTCACACAGTATTAAGGAATCTGTTTGAGGGAACTCAGAGTTAATTCCCTAGAGCTGTGCTAAGTGAAGCTGCAGGTGTGATAAGCCATTTAAAACACACACACAAGGAAAGGAAGGCTGATAAGGCTCTGGCCTAAGTTGTGTGAGCTGAGTGTGCAAGCTGCGGCCAGAGGCTCTTAGGCCTAGCCAAGTACACAAGCTGTGAGGAGCCTGGAAGTTGCAGCAAACTGAGAGAGCTGTCAGCTGCTTGAACTGCTGTAGAGAATACTGCGTTAAAGTTTGCTCACACAGATACACCAAGGTGAACTGTTTTGGAGAAGCTGTGTTTGGAGTGCTGTACTGCTGTTTCCTTTAGCTGCTAGTGACAAGTCCTGCTGGATACCAGAAAGCCTGAGAGAAAGAGACTGAACACAGTAAGTGCTATAATTAAAGAGGACCACAGTAAAACTGCTGTTTAAGTAAACCAGCTCTGCTAGGGCTGAGAGGAAATCTCTGTTTCAAGTACCTGGTACCAGAGAGACGGACCCTGCATTTAGCTTAAGGTCAGAAGACTCTTACCTTTAAGTTACCCCCAGGGAAAAGACTGTGATTTAACAGAATAACTTTTCGCATTTGAGTACCTGTGTACTCTTTGAACGGTCCCTGGGGGAAGGACACTCAGAGCCAACGGAGGGCAGGTGTACTTGCCACAAGGTGGCGCTATTACATGAAAACTACTACTTGCAGAGTTATTTTAGTTTTTTAGCAGATTTACTGCTTCACTTTATTTTGGCACTTTAAAAAAAATGGTTTGTTGCAATATACAATACATTCCATTTGATTCTTTCAAGATACCGCAGTTATACACGGCCATCCATGTCAGAATAGATAGATAGATAGATAGATAGATAGATAGATAGATAGAGATATTGTTTGTCAATTGTCCCCCAAGATTTTTTTCAGTTCCTACACGCTTGCTTACCTATCACATTTATAATACTCTATCAATTATATGTCATGACTGGTTATAAATGTTACTATTATCACTATTACTAAATAATGGGCCCTTTATGTTTTATATCTCACTCACATATTTCTCCTCCTCCAAATTGGAATTCTGCTGTTCTTCGGAGGAGGTGCAGGAACCGGCGATGGTATAGGTGGAGGTCCAGGTGTTATATATGGAGGAACACCTCCACCCTCGGCTCCATGCACTAATAAGGGTCGCCTAAAAACAATGGGATTAATAATTCTGTTAACCTTTGCAGTACTTGATTTTCATTCAAATAACAACTATTATAATGTGTAAATGACATCTGTTGGAAAGCAAATCACTGAAGGTTGTAATGTCAGGTTCTAAAGGGAGAATTACTATTATAGCAAAGCACCTCACTTGCCTGCTAAGCTTAATAAGTCTAGGGGATTATTTCTAAAGACATGTATCATTACCCAAAATGTCCTGAACACAGATCCATTCCAGTACATGGACTTTATTTATAGACATCTGTTTGGATTTTCTGAGAACACATTGAGCTTTTTCAAGTTGGGATTTATTCACCTCTAAATCTGTAAATAGATACTTATATTTTCTAATAGTGACTCTACTTAGAGGAGAAAACAGTAAATCATCTAATTAAGAGGTAAAGGATCGTCTGCAGTATGGATTGTGATTGGTTGGAAGTCCAGGATGTGAGAGGGGAGTTACTGCTGTCATAACATCTTAATAAGAGAACCATGATCATGTGATGAATAACTCTCCTTTCATTACCTGTACATTATCTACATTGCTATATATAGTAATACATTTTTTTATTGGACAAACCTTTAGTAAGAATGACGAGCTTTCCAGAATTACCTTCTCTTTATCAAGTCAGAGGAATTTTCTTTGTTAGAGTGTTCTCCATTTGCTTATTGTAATGTATCCCAGAAGTGTGAATAGTGATTATTTTCAGTTCATACATTTTTTATAAAAACACAATTATGTACAAGTTTGAATTTTATAATAACATATTTACTTGATTTATTTTGTCAAAAAATATATTTGAAAAACTACTTATTTTTGATAATTTACTTAAAACAAAGAAAAAAAAATAGTCTGCTTTTTAATTGGTTAGGCTGATATGATGACAGAGCACAGTTACTTCTATCATACCTTTGTTAGGATCAGTACTCCTCCTCACAGATTATCACTCCTGCACTATCTCTTATAATAGTCAAACAATTTTGTATCATGACTGGTGGTAAATATTAATATTATCACTATTGCTACACTTATATTTTGATCCTCACTCACATAATCCTCCTCCTTAGATCGGGGATTCGGCTCCTTCTAGGAGGAGGTACAGGAACCATAGATGTGACGTCCTCCTGATGAACTCCTCCAGCCTCCGCTCTTGGTACTAATATGGGCCGCCTAAAAACAATGGGATTAAGAAATGTGTTATCCTTTGCAGCACTTGTTTTTCATTTTAATAACAACTCTTATAATATATAAACTATGGCCAGTAGCGTAGCTAGGGGGTGGCACCAGGGGCGGAGTGCCCCGGGTGGCACCTCCTTGGTGGCGGCAAAAAAGCCCCCAGTTCCCACCCACCTAGAATCACTCCATCCCCTCCACTGGCTACCTCCTCTGGCCTCCCTCCTCCTGCACCCCCCCCCCGGCTCCCTACTCCACAGCCCCTGCTCTCTGCTCTCAGTCCAGTGGAGGAGAGGAGGAGCCGCCAGTGGGAGGAGTCACCAGTGGGAGGAGCTCCTGAACCGGCGTGGGCACAAAGGTTAGGGAAGTGGGGGGGGGGGGGAGACGAAAAGAGAGAGATACAAGAAGAGGGGGAGAGAAAGAAAGAGGGGACTAGAGAGAGGGAGGGAAAGAAAGAGGCGAAAAAGAAAGAGGGAGAGGGGAAGATAGAGAAAAGGAGAGATAAAGATAAAGGGAGAGAGAGAGGCAAAGGGAGAGAGAGAAAAGACATAGGGAGTGAAAGAAAGGGAGAGGGAGAAAAAGAGGGGATTGAGGGGGAGTGGGAGAGAGAGAGGGGAGAAAAGGGTGAGAGAGAGAGAACAAGGGGGGGAGAGAGACGGAGACAAAGAGGGGAGTGAGGGAGAGTGGGAGAGAGAGGGGGAGAAAAGGGTGAGAGAGAGAACAAGAGGGGAGAGAGAGCGAGAGGTAGACAAAGAGTGGGAAGAGAGACAGAATTAGGGAGATGAGAGAGACAGAAAGAGGGGTAGTGAGGGAGAGAGAAAGAGAGCAGGAGAAAGAGGGGGATAGGGAGAAAGAGTGCAGAGGGAGAGTGAGTGGGGGGAAAAGAGGAGAGAGATGGAAAAGGTTTAGAGAGAAATAGAGAGAAAAAGATAGGGGAGAGAGAGAGGGAGAAGGATGGGAGAAAGAGAGAGAAGGGGGAGAGAAAGAGGGAGAGAAAGAAAGGGGGTAGAGAGTTTGAGTGTAGGTTGAGAGAGAGATAGTGGGTAAGACAGAGAGACACAGGGAGAAATAGGGAGAGAAAGAAAGAGAGAGGAAGACAAAGAGTGGGAGAGAGAGATAGAAAGAGAAATAGAGTGGGGAGAGACTGAAAGAAGGAGAGGGAGAGAGAAAGAGGGGGAAGATGGGGAGAAAGAGGGGGAGAGAAAGAGAAAAGGAGAGAGAGGGAGATGGAGACAAATATAGGAGAGAGAGAGATGGAGAAAAGAGGATGAGATAGAGAGAAAAGTAGAGAGAGGAAGATGGAGAAAATATAGGAGAGAGAGAGATGGAGAAATGAGGAGGAGAGAGGAGGAGAAGGAAAGTCAGAGGAGGAGAGAGAGACAGAGAGCAAGAGAAAGTGGGAGAGAGAGAGGTGGAGGGGAGCTTTAGGAAGAGGGAGAGATATATAGAGAGAGAGAAAAGGGGAGAAAGAGGGAGGGAGGGAAGGAGAGAGAAAGAGGGAGGCAGGAGGGGAAAGTAGAGAGAAAGTGCAGAGTGAGACAGAAATAGAGGGGGAGAGGGAGAGAGTGAAATAAAGGGGGAGACTGGGGGACAGAGAGAGGGAGAAGAGAGAGAGGGGGAGAGAGGGGAGGGTGAGAGAGAAGGGAGATAGACAGAGGGAGAAAGAAACAAAGAGGGGAGAGAGAGAGAGCGGGGAGAATGAGAGAGAAAGAGGGAGAGAGAGGAAGGAGAGGAGGAGACTGAGAGGGAAAGAGAGGGAGCGAGAAACAGAAGGGACAAAAAATAGGAAGGGGGAGAGAAAAAGAGGGCGTGAGAGAGAGAAGGTGATCTTTGATCTGTCAAGCCCGCAATCGCTGAAATCACAAATTGCTATTATTTTTTCCCAGTTCCTCAAATCTGCAGTTGTTTTCACACCCGTAAATGGTAAATGGAGCCAAGAGGACTTGCAAGTGGGTTAAATACCTGTTTGTAGCAATGTAAAAGCAAATAAAACTTTAATACTGCCCTTTAAAAGATGGTGAAAGCGATGAAAGACTGGCGGCAGGTATGAAGGCAACTGCAAGCTTGCAATTTAATAGGGGCCAAGGTATTTCAAATGTGTGATTGTCAATCAATCCTCCTCCTCACAGATCATCACCCTCACTCTACCTCTTATAATACTCTAACAATTTTTTGTCATGACTGGTTGTAAATATTAATATTATCACTATTGCTACACTTGTATTTTGATCCTCACACAATTTCAAACAGTGCAAAGGATGGAGGGCCCTGTCATTGGGCTTTCAATCAGACATACCCAGTGCTTTCCCTGAAGCACCTAGCGAGATTGAAATCTCACAACTTACATTCTAATGGTGTGGGTGGTGTACAGGAGAGGGATAGATTAATAGAGCATGTAAAGGCTAAAGATGATAGGCGTATTTGAATAGAGGTGTTTTTAAAGAGATTTTGAAGGATTTGAGGCATGAGGATAATCTAGTGGAGAGAGGCAAGGAGTTCCGATGTATAGGGGCAGCACGAGAAAAGTACTGTAGACGGGAGTGAGAGGAGGTGGCGAGAGAGGAGGAGAGAAGAAAGTCATTAGCAGAGTGAAGAGGGCAGGTGGGAGCGTATTTTGAGATGAGAGCAGAGATGTAGGAGGGTGCATTATTGTGGTGGGCTCTATATGTTATGTGGAGGTTATGGGAAGCCAGTGGTGTGCCTGGCAGAGTGGTGCTGCAAACACTGTGCACTGATTTTGGTAGATTAGTCTAGCGGTTGTCCTGGCTTTTTATTTTTTTGGTATTTTTTGTGTTTTTCATGTTTGACCATTTGAGCGGTTCGGTCGTTAACTACGATTCTCGAAAAAAAAAATTCGAAGTCCTGCGTTTGTGCAGTGCTTGCTGCCTAAGGCAATCCCGCGTTTCCTAAGTGTTTTGAGGCTAAGTCCCGCATTTTTCAATGTCTGATTGCCTGGCCTCGCTTCGCAAGGCTCGCAAGAGCGCCTTCGGGGCTCTTTTCTATTTAAGTCCCGCGTGTTTCATTGCCTCCACTGAGATAAGTTCTGCGACTTTTAATGGCAACTGTTTGCCTCGCTATCGCCTAAGATGTACACACAATGCAAAGCGTGACGACGTCTCATAGTTAGACAATTATAATATGTGATATAAACCAAGTCTTTCCAATGTGTGATCTATGTGTTCCTCCAGCATCTGAGGCTACATAGGAATTTATTTATAAAAATCCTACTTATAGGGACTCTGTTCTACTTATAGGGACACCAAAATCAAGCTGTTTTTTAAGTTATTCTTAAAGAAAATGAAAAAAAAATCTGTGTATTTTAAAAGCCATATGTTTCTACAGTAAAACATTTGTGAGAAAATAAGCATTGTGTGTTCTGTATCCTTATGCAAATGAGTGACTCCCAAATACTAATTAGCTATCACTTTAGTTCAACAGACTCTAGCATGATCAAAAGTTTACATACCCTTGAATGTTTGGCCTTGTTACAGACACACAATGAGATACACACAAGTTAAAAAGACAATTAAAGGTTAATGTCCGACCCCTGTGGCTTTTTAAATTGCAATTAGTGTCTGTATATAAATAGCCAATGAGTTTTTTAGCTCTCACGTGGATGCACTGAGCAGGCTACATACTGAGCCATGGGGAGTAGAAAAGAACTGTCAAAGGACCTGCCTAACAAGGTAATGGAACCTCATAAAGATGGAAAAGGATATAAAAAGATACCTAACGCCTTACAAATGTCAGTATTGTTCAGTCACTTATTAAGAAGTGGAAAATTAGGGGATCTCCTGACAACAAGCCAAGGTCAGGTAAACCAAGAAAGATTTCAGCCACAAATGCCAGAAGAATTGTTCAGAATACAAAGAAAAAACCCACAGGTAACCTCAGGAGAAATACAGGCTGCTCTGGGAAAAGACAGTGTTTTTTTTTCAAGGTGCACAATATGATACTTGAACAAAAATTAGCTGCATGGTTGAGGTTCCAGAAAGAAGCCTTTACTGCGCCAATGCCACAAAAAAATGTGGTTACAATATGTCCAACAAAACCTTGACATGCCTCACATCTTCTGGTACACTGTAATTTGGAGTGACGAGACCAAAATAGAGCTTTATGGTCAAAACCATAAGCACTATGCTTGGAGAGGGGTCAACCAGGCCTATACTAAAAAGAATACCATCCCCACAGTGAATCATGGTGGTGGCTCACTGATGTTTTGTAGGTGTGAGCTCTAAAGTCACAGGGAATCGTGTGAAAATTGATGGCAAGATGAATGCAGCATGTTATCAGTAAATACTGGCAAACAATTTGCATTCTTCTGCACGAAGGCTGTGCATGGGACGCTCTTGGACTTTACAGCATGACAATGACAATAAGCACTAGGCCATGTTGACCCTCCAGTGGTTACAGCAGAAAAAGGTGAAGGTAGTGGAGTGGCCATCATATTCTCCTGACCTTAATATCATCAAGCCACTCTGGGGAGATCTCAGCAGTGCGGTTCATGCAAGACAACCAAAGACTTTGCATTACCTGGATGCATTTTGCCAAGACAAATGGGCAGCTATATCACCTGCAACAATTAGGGGCCTCAAAGACAACTAGTTCAAAACACTGCACGCTGTCATGGATGTTAAAGGGGGCAATACACAGTATTAAGAACTAAGGGTATGCAAACTTTTGAACAGGGTAATTTTATTTTTTTCTTCATTGCCATGTTTTGTTTTATGATTGTGCCATTCTGTTATAACCTACATTTGAATATGAATCCCATAAGAAATAAAAGAAATGTGTTTTGCCTGCTCACTCGCGTTTTCTTTAAAAATGGTACATATATTACCATCCCACCAAGGGTATGCAAACTGATGAGCTCAACAGAGAGGACCCTCCGTTTACCTTAAGGTCAGAAGACTCTTACCTTTAAGTTACCCCCAGGGAAAAGACTGTGATTTAACAGAATAACTTTTCGCATTTGAGTACCTGTGTACTCTTTGAAGGGTCCCTAGGGGAAGGACACTCGGAGAGCAGGGAGGGCAGGTGTCCTTGCCACAAGGTGGCGCTATTACATGAAAACTACTACTTGAAGAGTTATTTTAGTTTTTTATCAGAGTTACTGCTTCACTTTATTTTGGCACTTTAATAAACTGGTTTGTTGCAATATACAATACGTTCCATTTGATTCTTTCAAGATACCGCAGTTATACACGGCCATCCATGTCAGAATAGATAGATATATAAATAGATAGATAGAGATATTGTTTGTCAATTGTCCCCCAAGATTTTTTTCAGTTCCTACACGCTTGCTTACCTATCACATTTATAATACTCTATCAATTATATGTCATGACAGGTTATAAATGTTACTATTATCACTATTACTAAATAATGGGCCCTTTATATTTTATATCTCACTCACATATTTCTCCTCCTCCAAATTGGAATTCTGCTGTTCTTCGGAGGAGGTGCAGGAACCGGCGATGGTATAGGTGGAGGTCCAGGTGTTATATATGGAGCAACACCTCCACCCTCGGCTCCATGCACTAATAAGGGTCGCCTAAAAACAATGGGATTAATAATTCTGTTAACCTTTGCAGTACTTGATTTTCATTCAAATAACAACTATTATAATGTGTAAATGACATCTAGAGATATTGTTTGTCAATTGTCCCCCAAGATTTTTTTCAGTTCCTACACGCTTGCTTACCTTATAATATCACATATTATAATTGTCTAACTACGATTCGTCGTCACACTGTGTTGCGTAGTGCGTACGACTTAGCGATGAGCGCCGTAGGCGCTCATACCCCAGCAAGCCTCGCACAGCGAGGCGAGCCGTTAAATTGCAGCACTTTGGCAATGAGCGCCGCAAGCGCTCATTGCAGGCGAGCCTCGAATAGCGAGGCGAGCCATTAAACCGCAGCACTTAGAAAAAAAATACGAGATGAAAAAAATTACGAGATAAGCGGCGGAACCAAATCAATAAAAAAAACACTAAATACACACTAAAAAAATAAAAAAAAGGTCACTTACAGCATGGGGAACCAGGCAGGACGTCTGGAAGTGAGTTGGAACTCCAATTTACATCGATTTAGCCGAGTTACAAAGATCGAAAATCGGCTAAGCGAGAAAAAAATTGCTGCTGAAAAAAATGAAAACAAGGCTAAACTACTACGAACTGCGTAAAACACAGCCACAGACGTATGTGTTTGAAAAGCAACGAGATAAAGGATGCGGATTAACCGCGCAATGAGTAAAAAGACAGTAGCGAGTACATTTTACGAAACGCAATTACAGATTTACGCATTAACACAGATTTAACGCCTTTGTCTCGCGCAACATCGGATTTCCCGCCTAAACGAACGCATTTGATGAAATATAAGTTGAAAGTTACAAAAATAAAAAGTTCCAAAAAAAAATGTGTATTTATTTTAAGAAAAAAAAAAGGGACAAATGTAGAGTCAGGTTGTGTGGCAAACAAATTTCACAACATTTAATTCTTATTGACCGTCATTTGACCGTTTGACCATATTTACTGTTAAACCGTAGTACTTTAGCGGGCTTAGCGATGAGCACCGCAGGCGATCATCGCCCGGCGAGCCACGCGCAGCGAGGCGAGCTGTTAAACCGTAGTACTTTGGCAATGAGAGCCGCAGAAAAAATGGCGGACGAACAAAACGAAAACGAGGCTGAAGCAACCACGGAAAACACGTACCGATAATCTGCTGACGCATACCACACATTACCCACCATTAAACGACGGACGGATCATCCGCTATGACGCATACCACACATTATCCACCATTTTAGGATAATGCGGAAGTACACAGCTACGTTAACGGTTTCGGCTTGCGCACGCACACTATTACACTGCACACGTTCATCACGCTTACACAGCACCTCCACACCACTAATGCTGCAGCAACAACAACACAGATTGCCAGCTCTTCAACACAATGCATAAAAATACTTATATTCATTTATTAATTTGAATTCTATATTTCAGTACTACACACAAAACAACATTAGCTACCTTACAATTCCATATGTATATTAATAACTAAACAACTTTAAAAACATACACATCTCATTGCCGTCATTTATTGACGGGCAATACGCTAGTCACATATATAATACTCTATCAATTATATGTCATGACTGGTTATAAATGTTACTATTATCACTATTACTAAATAATGGTCCCTTTATATTTTATATCTCACTCACATATTTCTCCACCTCCAAATTGGAATTCTGCTGTTCTTCGGAGGAGGTGCAGGAACCGGCGATGGTATAGGTGGAGGTCCAGGTGTTATATATGGAGGAACACCTCCACCCTCGGCTCCATGCACTAATAAGGGTCGCCTAAAAACAATGGGATTAATAATTCTGTTAACCTTTGCAGTACTTGATTTTCATTCAAATAACAACTATTATAATGTGTAAATGACATCTGTTGGAAAGCAAATCACTTAAGGTTGTAATGTCAGGTTCTAAAGGGAGAATTACCATCATAGCAAAGCACATCACTTGCCTGCTAAACTTAATAAATCTAGGGGATTATTTCTAAAGACATGTATCGTTACCCAAAATGTCCTGAACACAGATCCATTCCAGTACATGGACTTTATTTATAGACATCTGTTTGGATTTTCTGAGAACACATTGAGCTTTTTCAAGTTGGGATTTATTCACCTCTAAATCTGTAAAAAGATACTTATATTTTCTAATAGTGACTCTACTTAGAGGAGAAAACAGTAAATAATCTACTTATGAGGTAAAGGATCGTCTGCAGTATGGATTGTGATTGGTTGGAAGTCCAGGATGTGAGAGGGGAGTTACTGCTGTCATACCATCTTAATTAGAGGACTATGAAGCTGTGATGTGATGAATAACTCTCCTTTCACCCTGTACATTATCTACATTGCTATATATAGTGATAATTTTTTTTATTGAACATACCTTTAGTAAGAATGACGAGCTTTCCAGAATTACCTTCTCTTTATCAAGTCAGAGGCAAAACTGATTCCAATTTAGCACAAGCATTGTAATATAGAGCAGAGATTCCAAGTGCTCTGTTTTATCATGTCTTACAATGCTCTTTCTTAATTATGAATCAGTATCGCTTATGACTTGATAAAGAGAGGGGCAACTCTCAAAAATCTTGTCACTCTTTTAAAATGTGTGTCCAATAAAAAAGGTATCATTATATACTGCAATACTATAATTATTAATCTGGATTACTGGACACTCACGGCTACCTCGCTCTCAATAATTATGTTTTAATATCATAATTCCTTCTCCTCAATATAGATCCTTCCTTCTTAGAAATCACCCGCCTAATCTCCCCCACACTATCTCTTATATCCCACTTGCCAAATAATGGACACTTTACATTTTAATCCTCACTCACATATTCCTCCTCCTCAGGGAAGGGATGTTACTCGACTCCTTCCTAGGAGGAGGCACAGGAACCAGCTGAACGGTCTCCTCCTTAGCAGCAGCTCTTCCTTGATATCCGGCCATCTATACGTGATACAAAGAGTAGACACTTAGATCATGAAATAAGGCTGACCGCTCTTCCAAGAAATGCATAGAGATTATAAGAAGATGTTGTGTATATATATCTTATAATAATAATAATAATAATAATAATAATAATAATAGATTGATTCCTGTCTGTCCTTCACATTATAAAATGAAGAGCACAAAATGCTACTAATTATTTCCATGTCCATGTTTTACATTAAAAAGGACACAGAAGGCCCACATAGCGCATTTATTAAGAAAACAGCCAGGAAAAAAGTCTAAATATTCCCATGTGAGCAACTTTATTAAATCAAAACTATTCAGACATTGTCAGAACACACCTGTACTTAAATAAGATATCTTGCAAATAAAGTCTGAAACCAGAAGCAAACTTTGCCTTTTCAGCTAATTTATGTTTCTAAAGGTCAGATAACTCATTTTCAAGGGAACAAATCCTATGCAATGTTTTATTATCAAATCTACAACGTCTAAACTTCTATTATTATATTATATTATATTCCAAAAATGAAAACTAAGTAGCCCTGGCAGCCCTGTTGTTTGTAACTGACATGGGATTATAAAGATAACAAAACTCTACAACATATATTAGAAAACATAATCCATACCTGATGTTTCCGGGAGATATCAGGAAGATGGCTGCTTGCTAAGGGATGATTTGGGCTGCACTCTCTTCCCACACTGATGGTAATTGGAGGAAGGACTGTTTTCCTCCTGGGAAGGTCTTTATTTTGCTCACCAGTCTTATGGATGTTATTGCCACCTAATTTTGATGTTGTTACAGGTGTGGAGTTAACTTGAGGCAGAGTCGTTACCGACTGGGAGACTTGATGTTGCTTAAAATAACGACTTTTGAGGACCGATGTTTTGTGATCCTCCATGCCTCTCACACAAGCCTGATACAGAAAGGTTGGCAAATCCTTTAAGTACAGCCCAAATCTCTCTACCCCTAGGTACTTCCTTAAGTACTCCAAAGTGGATATGGACAGCAAGGTTTGCTCCTCAGATGACCCAGAGGACAACCTTGTTGCTAGGGTGTAGATGAGATTGTGAAAATTAAGGTCTCTCAGATGTTCTTTCAAAAGGCTTGGAAGGAGACCTATGATGTTACAAAACAGGCGATCTTCTGCCGTTTCCAAGCCTTTTTCAACTAATATATGGAGCTGCTTCTGGCGTTCATGGCGGTGCCTGATGCCAAAGCACACCTGTAAACAAGCCAGCAGTTCCTTATGCATCGTGGTGTTATTGTCCCTCATGCTCCATATTAAGTGAGGGACAACCGCTGTTTTCAGATAATCAGCATCCTCAAGGACCCCCTTTAGGACCTCAGTCAACAGCCGAATGCAGGGGATCCTCTCCGCCAGACCTCCGTTTAACAGGATCTTCACCAGGGCGGAGACAAGTTCTTTCTGTCTACGGAATGACAACTGACCGCCCAGGCTAACGATCCTGTTATGGAGGTCTTTACAACACTCGGACGCAACTCGCGAACATTACAAACTTACAAACACAATACATACACACAGCACATACATAAAAACCTTACCTACACAAACAGGAAGCACCCAGGACCTCAAAAATGCAACTTACAACTTAATTGCACTCAAAATAAAAGAGTTTAGACAATAAATAGTTTGTTAAGCGACACAAAAAATGGCCGACGAATAAAACGAAAACGAGGCTACACACGCAAACACCATACGAGACACGTTACCACACATTACGACTTCGCAAACATCGGACGCAATACGCCGACATACAAACATTTAAAACTTAACAAAGACACACAACAAACACATAAAAAGCTTACCTACAGCAAGAGGAACCAACCAGCACCTCAAAAAAACAAGTTACACCTACATTTAAATCAAAATAAAACACTTTAGACACTAATACCATCGCGAAGCGAGAGAAAAAATGGCCGACGAACAAAACGAAAACGAGGCTTCAGACGTAACTATACTACACTTACTCGCAATAATGAAACACATACTATGCGGAACGTATCACAATCATATTAAACACCATTTTGAACAGTAATACGCAGAAAATGGCGGATGGAACGCAAATTGTAAGCTGGAACGCAAATAGCGCATGCGTATTGCGTTCTAACGGTCTCACTTTCCAGAACTTTCTACAAGTTTATAAATACTGCCTATTTCACACACAAAAATACATTTCTCCTCAGGTGATGAACGGAGTGACTTCTGAGATAACTGCTGCTTTTACTTGAGAAGACAATTCTTTACTAATTTACTACTTTACATTGTGCAAATTACAACTGAGAGGTAAGCTATAATATATTACATTTTATTATCAGGTCAGGTCAAACAAATAAAAAAATAAACTAGGATTTATGTAGTGACATATATGGCACATTTATGTGTATAGGCTCCAAAAAAAAATACGGTTCATTTAACAAAACAACAAAAAAACATAATTCAATATTAAACAGAGGTTTATGTATACTGACATGTGACACGCACATATATGTCTATAATGTATAGTGACATCTGACACGCACATATATGTCTATAATGTATAGTGACATCTCACACGCACATTTCTGTGTATTGCCCCTTCATAGTGACATGTGACACGGACATATATGTGTATAATGTATAGTGACATCTGACACGCACATTTCTGTGTATTGCCCCTTCATAGTGACATGTGACACGCACGTATATGTGTATAATGTATAGTGACATGTGACACGCACATTTCTGTGTATTGCCCCTTCATAGTGACTTGTGACACGCACGTATATGTGTATAATGTATAGTGACATGTGACATGCACATTTATGTGTATTGCCAATGCAACAAAATTAGCTTAAAACAAAATCAGTAAACAACTACATTTCAATGACATTATATGTCATGTATACTGATATGTCACACGCACATATATGTATATCATCTATAGTTACATCTCACACACAGACATTTATGTGTGTTGGAAAAAAAAAATATAAGGTTAATTTAACCATTTAAATATGAGTCATGTATACTGATATGTCACACGTACACAAAATAATTACATTAAACTATGGAATGTGCTTCATGTATGTGACATATGTGTGTAGCCCCCAACAAAAAATAAGGTTAATTGAAAAAAATTACACAACTATATTTAAATTACATTCCTTTACTGCAATTCAATAGATCATATAAAGCTGAATCGTTTTATTTCTTTGAATATTCAAACAGACTCTGCATCAATAGCATCTCTCAACAATTTGCACCGTGCACTGTGAAGCACAATCCCTTTTAAAGAACACCAACAAAGAAGAAGAGGTAAGATACAACAAGACATTACGTGCTCAAAAGGCCATGCTTTGCTAGATGAAAAATTATAAATATACAAATAACTATTTCACTTTCTTTTTCAAACAGACACTACAAGAAGACCGGCGGATTAAGATTGGCAGGAGGGGACCGTCTGTCATTCAAAACTTCAAGCAAGGTAAAGTATTAAGTATAAACAAGAAATAACCATGAGCCTTATTCAATTGCGACTTCCTCAATTGAATAGGGCTCTATATAAGCACATAACATATTTTTTATACAGAACTTTTTAGTTACTGAATTTCTAACCACAATAAAGGTTTTCAATAACTAAAATATTTGCTCAATAAATATGTTATGTGATTATATAGAGCCCTCTTCAATTGGCAAAATTGCAATTCAATGAGGA
This sequence comes from Discoglossus pictus, assembly GCA_027410445.1. Lineage (NCBI taxonomy): Eukaryota > Metazoa > Chordata > Amphibia > Anura > Alytidae > Discoglossus > Discoglossus pictus. Next base: position 42,675,743 of record CM050172.1, on the reverse strand, counting down.
CCTATATATCTTTAATGGCCAAGGGCCTCACTCAAATGTGATTTGCCCATTTCAATAGGGCTCTATATAAGCACAGAGCATATTTTTTAAAGGAAATTTTTCTTTTGTGAACACGTTGCTTTTGGATACAAGTTCACTAAATACAAAATTCCGTTACAAAATATGCTCTGTGCTGATATTGAGGTCTATTCCATTGGCCAAAACACAATTGAATGAGGAGCTCACAATATAACAAATGCAGTAACCAAAGGCCCTCATTCAATTGCTATTTTGGACAATTAAATATGGCTATAAATAAGCACTTTTAGGCCCTTATTCTATTTTAACAAATATATGTGATGTGCTTATTTACAACCCTATTCAAATTTCTACATTGCAATTCAATTACGGCCTTAGAGTACTATTACATTGTAAAAAATGCAATTGAATGAGGGGCAAACTATGCAACATATGGTACACACAAAGGCCCTCATTCAATTGCTATTTGCCCAATTGAATAGGGCTCTAAATAACAACATAACAATTTCTTTAAAATAAGTTTTTAGTTACTAAAAAGATATCAAAAATAAAGTTTTTCAATGACTAAAAACGTTTTTAAATAAATATGCTATGTGCTTATTTAGGGCACGATTCAATTAGCCAAATCGCAATTGAATGAGACACAAACTGCTACACACAAAACAGAATTTCTTATTCAATGTTTAACAACCTATAAGCCTTACAAAGAAGCAAAAATAAGAATAACAAAAGTGTTGTGCACCTAATAGCATTGTACAAAAAATCACACAAACTCATAGCAAACTACATTAACATTCTTCTTTAATGTTTCACAACCTATAACCAGTACAATCAAGAAGAAATAAGTTTTGCACAAGTGCTGCGCACCAAACAGGATTGTCAAAAACTAACACAAACACATAGCAAACTACATTAATTATATTATTTCATGTTTCACTAACTATAAGCATCCCAATAAAGGTTAAATAAGTATACCACAAGTGGTGTGCACAAAACAGGATTGTACAAAAAATAACATAAACACATCTTATTTAATATATCACAACCCACAAGCCTTACTAAGAACCTTCAATAAGAATAACAAAAGTTGTCGGATTGTACAGAAAGTAAAAAAAAACAAAGATAGAAAAAAATAACCATAACTCATACAATACAGTTAAATTAATACATTTTTAAATTATTTAAAAGACATTTCACTCAAACAACATTTTCTATTTTATATTACAACAGATACTGCGTGAAGACAATCGGACGAGGACTTTTTCCACAGGACCGGACCATCGGACGAGGACTCGGACCAGACCAGCAGACGAGGAATTTCAACACAGGACCAGACCAGCAGACGAGGAATTTCAACACAGGACCAGACCATCGGACGAGAACTTTCACCAACGGACCACAACATCGGACGAGGGATATCGCCACAGGACCACAACATCGGACGAGGGCTATCGCCACAGGACCACACCATCGGACGAGGACTTCCAACAGAGGACCACACCATTGGACAACGATTTGGAACCGAGGACCAACAAACATTCGGATTTAAATCACACTTCAACCAAGGTAAAGTATAATAAGTACTAAAGTATAAAACTAAAGAAACTGCTTTCAGTTGCATCTGTGTCAACAGAAAAATACAATAATTAATTTACTATCTCCCTTATTTTATTTAAATTGCTACTATGCAATAGATAGCTCAATAACCACATCACTTTTTTTTTTAGCAAAGAAGTTTTGCAGTGGTAAATATCTATCCACAAACAACGTTTTTAATAAATAAAACCATTATTTGAAAAAAATATGTTGCATGCTTATTTACAGCAGGATTCCATTGGCCAAATTCTTAGCCAGTGAGGACAGAAATTATAAATTTAACTAAATATAAATGATACATTAATGATTTGCCTTTTAATTCACCAATGGTGCACAAGAATCTTTAACAGGAATTACAATTTTAAATATACACAATTACATTTATTTTTTTTCCTTTACAGATTAATATGGCTGATAACGAGACCAAAGAAGAGAAGAAAAGACGTCAAACTAGAGAAAGACAAGAGAGATGGGCCGCCCAGCAGACACCGGAGGAGAAAGAAATTCGACGAGAAAAAGAACGCAAAAGACTTGCAAATAAAAGAATATCAGCTGCAAAAATGAAAGATACAACCAAAAAAAATAAAAAAATAATAAAGCATTTACAAACTGTTCCTAAAACATCAGATGACATTTTACAACATACCAGTCAAGACAGACCAAAAAAAGCAACTACAAAAACAAAGCATTTACAAACTCTTACTAAAAACTTACAGGACATTTCAACCAAACAAGTCCAACATATACCAAGAAAATCTACGAAAAAAACTAAACATTTAGAACCTGTTGTTGAAACATTTCATGACTTTTCATCTGATGAATATGAAAGTTAACATCCAATATGCTTTGCAAATTGTCCTTTACTGAAGTCTTTAGCAGTAGAGGTTCATAGTTGTGGGGACATGACTACTCAATGTCAATTTTGTGAGGCTTATTATTTTAAACAGGAGAGACCCCGAGATGGACAATTTATTAGTTGTTGTCAAAAAGGAAAGTTCAAACTTCCACAAAGAAAACAATTTCCAACCTATTTACAAAATATTATGACTGAACCTACTTTTCCAAATTACAAAAATTTTAAGACAAACATAAGATCCTACAATAGTGCCATATCATTTGCATCTATGGGGGCAACATTGGCTGCTAATGTACCAGGACATGGTCCTTACTGTTTTAAAGTCCAAGGACAAATTTATCATCGGACTTCACATTTACATCCAGAGGAAGGAGAGCAAAGAAAATTCGCTCAACTATATGTCCTAGATACAATGGAAGCTGTTGACCAACATATGCAGATGGAAGAAAATAAAAAATGCTTACCCAGTGTTTTTATAGAACTAAATAACATTATGGACAACAATCCCTACAGTAAAGCTTACAAAAAATTGGCAGAAGTAGAAAATGAACAACTACTTCATGCACAAAGACATCAATTACCCATGCCAAAGGTTAATATGGTGCTTAAAAGAGACAGACATACTGATAAACGTCGTTATAACTTGCCAACATCAGATGAGGTTGCAATGGTCTTTCAGAATGATGAAGGAGAACCACCATTTCAAAGAGACATTAGAGTATATCCCAGAAATGAGGACCAACCATTTATTAATATTAATATCTTAAGTCCAAATTTAGATCCAATGACATATCCCATCTTTTTCCCACACGGAGAAGCAGGTTGGCAACCAAAATTAACCCTTCCCAGTTACCCAAATGCTAAAGCCAGAATCCGAAATAATGTTTCTATGCTTGAATTTAAAGTTGCTCAAATTGCCATTAGAGATTAATTTAATCCAATTTTATGTGGTGGGAAACTAACACAACAATGGATTATTGATTCATATTTGCAAGTTGAGGCAAATAATTTAAACTTTATAAAATATCAACAAGATAAACTACGTGTAGAACAATATTGTGGACTCATGGACTATGTTGCTGACGTGGCTACAAGCAGAGACATGACAGCTGGCAAAGCCATCATTTTACCATCTTCCTTTCAAGGATCTCCTCGAAATATGAGAGAAAGATACAATGATGCTATGGCTATTGTGACAAAATTTGGAAAACCAGATTTATTTGTGACATTTACATGTAATCCACAATGGCCAGAAATTAATCAAAATCTACTTCTTGGACAAAGTGCTTCAGATCGACCAGATTTAGTAGCCAGAGTTTTTAAGATCAAATTAAATGAATTAATACGTGACTTCACTATAAATCAGTTATTTGGCAAATGTCTTGCTTATGTATATACCATTGAATTTCAAAAAAGAGGCCTTCCACATGCACATCTTCTCATAATACTTCAAGAGAAAGATAAATTAGATACTTCGGACAAAGTGGATGCAGTCATAGTTGCTGAACTACCAGATCCAGAACTATATGGTAGACTATATGAGATTGTTACTCATCGCATGATTCATGGACCCTGTGGAGACCTTAATCCACAATCACCATGTATGGAAAATAATCAATGTTCAAAAGATTTTCCAAAAGATTATAGAGACAAAACATATGCAAATTGTGATGGATATCCACTTTATAAAAGAAGAGAAGGAGATAGTGCCATTATTCGTGGAAAAAAAGTGGACAATAGATATGTAGTACCCTACAATCCACATTTACTCATGAAGTACAACGCCCACATCAACGTAGAAGCCTGCACTTCCATCAAATCCATTAAATATGTCTACAAATATATTTACAAAGGTTACGATGCAGCTACTGTAGTCGTCAAAAGTGCAGACAACCCTGAAAGTAGTGAGTTAGTACATGATGAACTTGCATCTCATGTAGATGCTCGCTATGTTAGTGCGCCAGAAGCTATGTGGCGGCTTTTAAAATTTGAAATGCATGATAGATCACATGCAGTATATAGGTTAGCAGTACATTTGCCACAACGACATTTAGTCTATTTCCATGCTGGAAATGAAATAAATGCATTGGCACAAAGTGAAGATCGTCACACTACACTAACTGCATGGTTTGCATTAAATTCCACTGATGCTCAAGCAACACAATACTTATATATTGAAATTCCATATCACTATGTTTTTGTGAATGGATTATGGAGAGCAAGAAAAACCAGAGGCAATAAAATAATTCCACGAATTTACACAGTCAGTCCAAGAGATGTTGAACGATTTTGCTTACGGATATTACTTTTAAATGTTCCAGGAGCACAAAGTTTTGAACAATTAAGAACTGTTAATGACATTGTATATGAATCCTTCCATTTAGCTGCAAGAAATAGAAACTTACTCGCTGATGATACAGAGTGGGAAAGATGTTTAGAAGAAGCAGCACAATGTCAAATGCCACGACAGATGAGAGAACAATTTGCTTTTATTTGTATCTTCTCAAATGCTCCAAATGCATTAGCTTTGTGGGAGACTTTTAAAAGTAATATGGCTGAAGACTTTAGGCGACGATACAATGAACCCATTGCACACTTAAAAGCCTTAATGGAAATTCAAGAAGTCTTTTTAACTCATGGATTAAGTTGTGCAAGTTTTAATTTGCCTGATCCAGGTCTAATAGATGACATTAACTTTGAAGACTATGACATTCAACTACAAGCAGAAAGAACAGAAGAAAGACTTGCAACTTTAAATACACTACAATTGCAAGCATTTCATGCCATTAAAAATGCTATAGATGATGACATGGTGACAGAGCGTTATTTCTATCTTGATTGACCTGGCGGATCAGGGAAAACATATTTGTACAATTTATTAATGAGTTCAGTACGAGCACAAGGACAAATAGCAATGGCGTTTGCCACTACTGGAATTGCTGCACTTTTATTAGAAGGTGGAAGAACTGTTCATAGTGGATTTAAACTGCCAGTGCCTATTTTGGAAAATTCAGTGTCAGATATTCGCATGACATCCTTACAAGCAAAGAAATTGAAGAAATGTAAATTAATTATAATAGATGAGGCCACAATGATGTCATGCTTTGCCCTCCAATGTATTGACCGTTTGCTTCGTGAAGTCATGGATAATATTTTTCCATTTGGTGGAAAGGTAATTTTGTTGGGTGGCGATTTTAGACAAACATTACCTGTCGTTGTACATGGAAATCGAACAGACATTATTGAAACATGTATAAAGTCAAGTACAGTATGGAAACATTTTACCCATCTTCAACTGCAACAAAATATGAGATCAGAAGGCCAAACTGATTTCAATGATTGGCTTATTAAAATTGGAGAAGGCAGAACAGAAAAAATACTACATTTACCTGACGACACTGTAGAGATCCCACCTCATATGATTTGTCAACAAGATATTATATCGGCTATATTTGAAGGGAGCATAAATAACGAAGAATATTCTGAGCTTGCCAACCAAGTTATACTGACGTGTAAAAATAAAGATGCATTAATACTCAATAATGAAATCTTAAAAAAAATGTATGCACCACAAAGAAATTATCACAGTGCTGATTCTGTACTTGCTGATGACAATGAAAGTCAGGCAAACTTTTCAACTGAATTCATTAACTCTTTAACTCCTTCTGGAATGCCACCACATATTTTGCAGCTAAAGAAAGGTGCAATTATCATGTTACTGCGAAATATGAACCCCAAAAAAGGCCTATGCAATGGCACAAGATTAATTGTTCAACAATTAAAGGACCATTTTATAGATGCTGAAATTTTAACTGGGACCCATAAAGGAGAGAGAGTTTTCATACCAAGAATAGATTTAGCACCAAGTGAAAGTAGTCTCCCTTTTATACTTCAAAGAAGACAATTTCCCATTATTATGGCATTTGCCATGACCATTAATAAATCACAAGGTCAAACTTTCAAATCTGTGGGTATTTACTTGGAAGAACCAGTTTTTGCACATGGTCAATTGTACGTTGCGTTGTCACGGTGCAAAAATCCACAGGCTATTAAAGTTTACATTGAAAACAATGAAAGTCAAGGTGATTTATTAGAAGATGGACGGATTTTTACTAAAAACATTGTCTACTATGAAGTACTATAACTTTGCAGGATACAAATTCAAGATGCCTACATTTTTTAAAACCATTGCAAAATACATAACAATTAGTTGTTTAATTCAGTCATAATTAATGAAAGTACTGTTTAGGAATGATTCGCCTCACAAAATACTTGCCTTGCATTGTTAGTAAAAATTATGTTAAAATGTTAAGTCACTATGTTAATGTTTCTAATGTTACAAGTTTAAAAAATATATTTGCAAGTTATTTCATTCAACAGATTACAAAGTGGATGTTAAGAGGTCAAGCACATTTTAAGTCACAATCTAAATATTGTCTGTTATCTTAAGATTACTAACTACATTAATGTTTATCGCCAGTTTATGTGCTCAGTAATGAATTACTTTCATTACGTACGTTTTAAGCAGAGTTTTACTGTATGCCTTCCTCTACATTCAATGTATATTCAAGTTAACAATTATTGTGATAGAAATTGCATGTTAATACTGATTAATTTAAAGGTCAATTGTTTTTACATTCAAATGTTAATACTTTTAATAAAAAATTAGGTTACAAAATGTATTCACTATGTTCCTGTTTATAATGTTCAAAATTATACAAATGTTTTGTCAACTTCTAAACTTACATAAAAAATAAAGTTAAAGTTTCAAAATATATACTTTGAAGGTTATTGCTTACATATATTTTAAACTTCATGTTAAAATTCGCAACGTTTCAAGAAGGCTTTTTACTTTTTGCTTTCCTATTCATTCAATGTATATTAAAGTTAACAATTCTTCAGATACAAATTACATTTTAAAAAACCATTACATCAACATTTTACAAAAATACACGTTCATATTAAAATACTTACAAGTGTCAAAAATATATGTTAATAACTAAACAACTTGACAAACATATACATCACATTGCCGTAATTTTTTGACGGGCAAGTCGCTAGTATATATATATATATAAAAAAATATGCTAAATAGCATATTTTACACTGCAGTTACTTTATGAATACAATAATGCTTCGCACTTCCTAATACATTTGTACATTCAGAATTAATTAGTAACATACATTAATTTAATAAGTATTAATTAGTAATGGAAAATAAAAATGTATACTTTACACTACACTAAAATAAAAATGTACACTGCAGATATATATTTCGCGCCGAAGATGCTCAGAGGAGCAAAAGTGCACAAGGAATGACGCTCGCAATGAGTGCCAAAGGTGATCCGAAGAACAAAAGTACACCAGAGGAGAGGCTCGCAATGAGCACTGAAGGCGCTCAGCGCGGGGCTCGAAATGAGCGCAGAAGGTCCTCAGAGTAGCAAAAGCTTTACATAGTGTCGCATACAGCATTGCCATGGCTTCAAATTTTATTGCCCTCTCATTTTTGACGGACATATCGCTAGTATATATATAAAACAGATTTATGAAATCTATTTGTAAGTTATTGAAGTTAAAAAGCAGTTTGTTCTGACATTTCCTGATATTCCCATGACAGAGCCTCACCTCCCTGACGTTTACCTTCTTTCATTTTCTCTTTCTTTATCCCCATGTTGTGGTAAAATACAAATATCCTTAAATTTTTAGTGTATATATATATATATATATATATATATATATAGTTGCAAGCAAAAGTATGTGAACTTTTTGTAATGATATGGATTTCTGCACAAATTGGTCATAAAATGTGATCTGATCTTCATCTAAGTCACAACAATAGACAATCACACTCTGCTTAAACTAATAACACACAAAGAATTAAATGTTACCATGTTGTTATTGAACACACCATGTAAACATTCACAGTGCAGGTGGAAAAAGTATGTGAACCCCTAGACTAATGACATCTCCAAAAGCTAATTGGAGTGAGGTGTCAGCCAACTGGAGTCCAATCAATGAGATGAGATTGGAGGTGTTGGTTACAGCTGCCCTGTCCTATAAAAAACACACACCAGTTCTGGGTTTGCTTTTCACAAGAAGCATTGCCTGATGTAAATGATGCCTCACACAAAAGAGCTCTCAGAAGACCTACGATTAAGAATTGTTGACTTGCATAAAGCTGGAAAGGGTTATAAAAGTATCTACAAAAGCCTTGCTGTTCATCAGTCCATGGTAAGACAAATTGTCTATAAATGGAGAAAGTTCAGCACTGCTGCTACTCTCCCTAGGAGTGGCCGTCCTGTAAAGATGACTGCAAGAGCACAGCGCAGACTGCTTAATGCGGTGAAGAAGAATCCTAGAGTGTCAGCTAAAGAGTTACAAAAGTTTCTGGCATATGCTAACATCCCTGTTAGCGAATCTACGATATGTAAAACACTAAACAAGAATGGATTTCATGGGAGGATACCACAGAGGAAGCCACTGCTATCCAAAAAAAACATTGCTGCACGTTTACAGTTTGCACAAGAGTACCTGGATGTTCCACAGCAGTACTGGCAAAATATTCTGTGGACAGATGAAACTAAAGTTGAGTTGTTTGGAAGAAACACACAACACTATGTGTGGAGAAAAAGAGGCACAGCACACCAACATCAAAACCTCATCCCAACTGTGAAGTACGGTGGTGGGGGCATCATGGTTTGGGGCTGCTTTGCTGCGTCAGGGCCTGGACGGATTGCTATCATCGAAGGAAAAATGAATTCCCAAGTTTATGAAGACATTTTGCAGGAGAACTTAAGGCCATCTGTCCACCAGCTGAAGCTCAACAGAAGATGGGTGTTACAACAGGACAACGACCCAAAGCATAGAAGTAAATCAACAAGAGAATGGGTTAAACAGAAGAAAATACGCCTTCTGAAGTGGCCCAGTAAGAGTCCTGACCTCAACCCGATTGAGAAGTTGTGGCATGACCTCAAGAAAGCGATTCACACCAGACATCCCAAGAATATTGCTGAACTGAAACAGTTCTGTAAAGAGAAATGGTCAAGAATTACTCCTGACCTTTGTGCACATCTGATCTGCAACTACAGGAAACGTTTGGTTGTAGTTATTGCTGCCAAAGGAGGTTCAACAAGTTATTTTAAATCCAAGGGTTCACATACTTTTTCCACCTGCACTGTTAATGTTTACATGGTGTGTTGAATAAAAACATGGCAACATTTAATACTTTGTGTGTTATTTGTTTAAGCAGACTGTGATTGTCTATTGTTGTGACTTAGATGAAGATCAGATCAAATTTTTTGACCAATTTGTGCTGAAATCCATATCATTCCAAAGGGTTCACATACTTTTGCTTGCAACTGTATATATATATATATATATATATATATATATATATATATATATATCATTTATCACTAATTGTAGCACTTGTGAATTTAAGCTCAGAACCAGTATTTTTTCATTGTAGGACTTAAGGTATAAAACAGTTAAATCTGCATGTCCCATGATTTAGCAAATTTGTTCCTGAAGACAGTCAACAATAACTTAGCCAAAACAAATATGTATTTCAATAAGCCTACAATGCAAACACTTCACCTATGTCCAGAAATAGCAAGTAAGAGTTTTTGTGTGCATATAGTGACGTGCCAGATATGATTAAGCACGTGCAAACTGCATGCATCTTATTTTTATTGGATTTCATAATATAAACAATATCTTATTGGCTGTTGCTGGGATGTGTCATTTTTATAGAAGGTGTAATGGATTATACCATGTTATTTATGTAATTCACTATAAAAAGCTGTGTTTTGTTTATTTTTCTGTTCAGTCAGCCAGTCAGAAACAGCTATTTTGGATGTTTTTGTTGCTGACCCCCTTTTTTTGTGTAAATAAAATCGAATAATAAGAAAATTTCAGAGGACTCTGTTTTTTGGTATCATGACTGGGTTTTGTAGTAAAATGTGGTCTGTGGGTATGATTTGATGAGCCCAGTCAGAAGTGCACGAATTGTCCGATAGATAACACCCCAAACTTCAGAGACGTTTTGCAGCTAATCATGGCCAACATTAGCAGTGAGCAGAGCCGCTTTTTATGAAAATCTGTGTAGGATTGCTGCCATGCATGTCTTCCATGGAAACTGAAGCTTGTAAAGAGTGATGGGACATAGTCACACAAAATTACCACACCCAGACTGACTTCTAACCGGAACCTGGTTTGATTGCATTTTTTGTTGTTGTTAACCTAGAATGCTAATTAGTGATATTAAGTAAAATTAATGACATTAAGTAAAATAGTGTAATTAAAGAGATATTGTACCTGACAAGGTGTTACTTTAAATAAGCGCTGTAGATATAGATTAACAGAGGTTTACCTTACCTTTAAAAAGTGGAGAGGATTACTTTAGGTGTTTGTGTGAGTGTGTGAATTCACTGTTCAAACACTGTAAAATTGTTTTTCTTTTGTATAGCGCATGCTGTGTTTTCTAAGCTGGCTATTTTGTTTCTTGTTATATTGTTAAAGAAACATATTGTTTTTGCATCCTGCTGAAATTGTGACATGTTACTTTAAGCTTTATAGTAAGAGAAATAACTGCGCTGATGTCTCCCACTGCTGCCCCCCCCCCCCCCAGCAGAATCCTGTGAAAAAGCGAGACTACGTTTAGTTTAGTTTGTAAGAGAAAACATTAATTAGATTACAGTAATGTTAAAGTTAGTGAGAAATATGAGCGACTGACCAGTCCACCTTAAATAATATACGTAACAAAATTATTTGATATGTAGTCATGTTTCAGAAATAGAAAGAAAGGTTTCATGATTTAATGAAGTTTTTCTGTAGTGTAGTGTCTTTGCTAAAGGTTACCACCCCCTTTGTATCTTTAAAGCTACAGATCGGAGAAGTGAAAGTTATCCCGATAAGGATGAAAGAATCACATATTATAATTGTCGAACTGCGAGACGTCATCACGCTTTGCGTGGTGTGTACGACTTAGACAATTAGGCTCATCGCCTGCGAGCCTTGCGAACCAAAGCGAGCTGTTGAGTCGCAGCACTTAGGTGATGAGCGCCTTAGGTGATGAGCGGTTAACTCTCAGCACTTAGACGATGAGCGGCGAAGGCGCTCATCACATGCGAGACAATTAAACACTCTGTGTCTCTCTTCCCCTTCTCCTCTCCTTACCCTGTTTCTCTCTTTCCCTCCTACTCTCCTTAGCCTGTGTCTCTCTTCCCCTCCTTCCCCTGTGTCTCTCTTCCCATCCTCCTCTCCTTCCCCTGTGTCTCTCTTCCCTTCCTCCTCTCCCTCATTTCCTGCAACCCAAAATTACGAGCCGCAGGACTTCGAAAAAAAAATACCTGAGGTTGCAAAACAGAGCACTAACTCCCCAAACCAAGCAAACCCAAAAGCACACCATAGCACGGGGGGACAGCCAGGACGTCTGGAAGTGAGGTTACATGCAAATTTAACCCTTGCTGTGGGGGTCACGATTGTGTTCCCCACTGCATCTAAAAGGTTTCAAGGGGCCTGCGGCACACAAACAGTTACGGCTGGCAGCCAGGGGTACTTTAAAATTAACCTAAAATTAACCTAAAATTAACCTACCTAAAATTAACCCAACAATGTTGGGGCTCCCCACATTAACCCTTGCAGGGGGTTTCCCCAATCGCACACAATCCAGGACACCCGCTGCAATCAAAATTCGAATTTACCTCTTTACAGGGTCCTTAAAGGACCTGCAATAAAAAAAAATTACCCTATCACTCATGGGGCTCTATACAGAGCACCTAAATAGCCCTGTCACTTATGGGGACAATACAGACCCCATAATCCCTTAATTTGCCCTGGAACTCATGGGGATCAATACAGAGCCCCATAATCCCTTAATTAACCCTGACTCTCATGGGGGTCAATTCAGACCCCAATAATCCATTAATTAACCCTGCCACTCATAGGGGTCAATACACACCGCCATTAGCCCTTAATTTACCCTGTCACACATGGGGGTCAAAACAGACCCCCATAATCCATTAATTAACCCTGGAACTCATGGGGATCAATACAGACCCCCATAATCCCTTCATTAACGCAGTCACTCATGGGGGTCAACAGAGACCCCCATAATCCCTTAATTAACCATGATACCATGGGGGTCAATACAGGCCACCATAATCCATTACTTAACCCTGTCAGTCATAGGGCTCAATACAGACCCCAATAAGACCTTCATTAACCCTGTCACTCATACTGTCAATTAAGACACCATAATCCCTTAAATAACTCTGTCAGTCATGGGGGTCAATACAGACCCCCATTAGCCCTTAATTAACCCTGTCACTCGTGGGGGTAAAAACAGACCCCCATAATCCATTAATTAACCCTGGAACTCATGGGGATCACTACAGACCCCCATAATCCCTTCATTAACCCTGTCACTCATGGGGGTCAATACAGACCCCCATAATCCCTTAATTAACCATGATACCATGGGGGTCAATACAGGCCCCCATAATCCATTAATTAACCCTGTCAGTCATAGGGCTCAATACAAACCCCTATAAGCCCTTCATTAACCCTGCCACTCATAGGGGTCAATACAGACCCCCATAATCCCTTAATTAACCCTGACACTCATGGTGGTCAATACAGCCCCCATCAGCCCTTAATTAATCCTGACACTCATGGGGGTCAATACAGACCGCCATAATCCATTAATTAACACTGTCACTCATAGGGGTCAAAACGGACACCCATAAGCCCTTCATTCATCAATCAAATTTCAGCCAATCAGAAGGCGCCAAGGTGTGAGCCAATCAGAATGGGATACACCCCCATATCCCATTAAGATTGCCTAATGCAACTGTCAATCTTTTTTAAACCAAGGCTTTATTGCCTTCAGCCAATCACAATGGGATACACCCCAACGGTATGATTGGCTGAAGATATATTTGCCTTCTGATTGGCTGTAATCTGATTGATAGTGGCATCAGCCAATCAGAAGGAACAGTTGCCTTCAGCCAATCACCCCGTGGGGGTGTATCGCATTGTGAAAGGCTGAGGGAATTGCGCCTTCTGATTGGCTATTGTCACTACAGCCAATTTGAATGCGCAGATGCCTCCAGCCAATCACTGCATGGAGGTGTATCCCATTGTGATTGGATGAAGGCAATAGATCCTTCTGATTGGTTTCAAAAAGACAATCAGAAGGCGCCATTGCCAATCAGAAGGCGCTATTTCCAATTTTCTTCCAGAAAAGGCTCTAGGGGCCTTATTAGCGTTGTTACAGCATGAATTGTTCCAGGGCCAAACCGGGGAAGAAGAGGAGCACAGGGACATCGCGCCAAGGTAAGTTCAATGTATATTATGTTTATTTTATTTTGTGTGGAGGTATGTTATAGTAATCTAATGTTTATTTTTAACAGGGGCCGCACCGGAGAAGAAAATAAGAAGGACGGGGACATGCTGGAAAGGTGAGTAGAATATTTAGAATATTTAGAATGTTTATTTATTCTATGTAGTGTGTTGTACTGATTATATTTTATTTGTTTCCTAGTGGGCCGATCTGAAGGGACATCTGCAAAGGCAAGTGGTCTTAATTATTCTATTTTAGGTTAGATTTGAGGGTTTGTGTATTTAGATAGGATTTATTGTATGTTAGATAGAGGGGTATGTGCGTAGTTTCGATAGGATTTAATGTATTTTCGATAGAGAGGTACGCATGTATTTTACATAGGGGGGTATTGTATTTTATTTGTATTGTATTATATTGTAATGTATATATTTTGGATGCATTTCCTTTCAGTTATGTCATTTTTTTAAAAAAAATTCTGTAGTGTGGGGGTTGTAATGTAGCTCCCTCTGTCCCTAGCCCTCTATCTATCTCTTATCTTCTTTCTGTCAGCCCCTCTCTCACTCCTCTGTCTCTCTCCCATCTGTCTCTCTCCCCTCAACATCTCTCTCCCCTCCATGTTTCTATCTCCTCTGACTCTCTCCTCTCTATCTCTCTCCCCTCTGACTCTCTCCTCTCTATCTCTCTCCCCTCTGTCTCTCTACTCCTTTTCTCTCAAATCGTCTCTCTCTCCTTCCTGTCTCTTTCCTCTGTCTCTCTTCCTCTCCGTCTCTCTCCTCTCTGACTCTTTCAGCTTCTCTCTCTCATTCCCACTTCGTCTCTATCTCCCTCTGTCCCTAGCCCTTTATCTCTCTCTTATCTTCTTTCTGTCAGCCCCTCTCTCACTCCTCTGTCTCTCTCCTCTCTATCTCTCTCCCCTCTGACTCTCTCCTCTCTATCTCTCTCCCCTCTGTCTCTCTACTCTCTTTCTCTCTCATTGTCTCTCTCCCCTTCCTTTCTCTTTCCTCTGTCTCTCTTCCTCTCTGTCTCTCTCCTCTCTGACTCTTTCACCTTCTCTCTCTCATTCACACTTCATTCGCTCTCTCCCTCTGTCCCTAGCCCTTTATCTCTCTCTTATCTTCTTTGTGTCAGCCCCTCTCTCACTCCTCTGTTTCTTTATTATCTCGCTAGTCTTTCATCTGATACCATTTCTGGAGGCCTCTTTCTTCTCCCTCCTCTTCTAGTTCTCCTTCCTCTCTCCCTTATTTTCTTCCTCTTTCCTCACAACTTCCCTCTCTTTGTTCTCACATTCCCTTTCCTTCTTTCCTCTCCCCTGTCCCTCCTACTTTATAACTTTTTCTGTTCTGTCTACTTCTCCCCAATCTTTTCTCCTCTTATATTCTCTTCTACTCTCTCTTTTTTATTCGTCACTCTCCCTCACATCCATGCATCTATTGTCACCCTGTTTCCTCTCTTTCTTCCTCCTTCTCTGTCTTTCCTTCTCTCTCTCTCTCTCTTATCTCTGTTACTCTATTGACGTCAACTTTTTCAGTTCTTCCACTATCTCTCACTTCGTTTTCTCATTTATTTCTAGCTCTTCTCCTCTTCTCTTCCTCACTCTCTTCCATTCTAAAGCTTTTCTCTTTCCATTATCCCTCCCTTTTCTCTCCCATTTCTTTTTTTATTCCTTCTGTCTTTCTTTTATTCTCTCTCTCCCCTGCTCTCCCTCGTATATTGAGTCCATCACTTTTGCCCTTTTTTCTCTCTCTCGTCTCTTCCTCTCATTTC